>JANHGB010011331.1:0-60015 GCA_026283785.1 Coracopsis vasa | reverse complement strand
GTTTAGATTGGATATAAGGAGGAAGTTCTTTACTGTAAGGGTGGTGAGGCACTGGAATGGGTTGCCCAGGTAAGTTGCAAATGCTCCATTCCAGGCAGTGTTCAAGGTCAGGTTGGACAAAGCCTTGGGTGACATGGTTTAGTGTGAGGTGTCCCTGCCCATGGGAAGGGGGCTGGAACTGGATGATCTTAAGGTCCTTTCCAACCCTAATTATTCTATGATTCTATGAAATGTTGATCATAGTGATTATTGTGGTCTAGACCTTTATTTGTTTTGTGTTGGGTTTGTTTTGCTGGCACTCAAAATTGATAATAGTGTGCATATGCTTTTTTATCATGTCCTTGTTCTGGCTCTGGAGTTACTTTGCATCTTGAGCTGGCTTGGAGTTTGTATTTTCAGTCTGTATTGAACTACCTGTCCGTGAAATCATACAGATTTAGAGCTGATGCTTTCCAAAGTCCTCACTTTTTTTACCTTTCTGATAATATTTATGTGGTTTATAGTGTTCCTCTCTCTTGAGATGATTAATGATTGTAGTAGCAATAAATATACATGGTTCTCATGGGCCATTTTACATAATTCTTTTTGCCATCTGTACTGATACAGTCACACTAAAGGAGTTTCTGTGTGCAAATGAAAGCTTTATCACTGGCAGTATTTAGCCATTGAAGTATGTATGATTGCTCTTGCTAGATACACTGCAAGAGATTTTCCACTGGGACATGACATGTGAAAATAAGTCAGTTTGCCCAGAACAAGGAGCCGTGCCTATGTTCCAGGAATCCGATGCACTGCTTCCAAGTGCTTACACACTGATTTAAACCTTCAGGCCCATCTCTTCTCCTCTCAAGACCAGCAAGGAGAGTGTGGGGAAGGGATGGCATCATAATTTAACCTACATTTTCTTGCCTACACCTCTCCTTTAGTGGCATAGGAGCAGTTACCGCGTAATGGATGGAAAACTAAATCCTTTTCCTGGTTACAGTAGGTGACTGCAGTCCAGCCTGTTAAACTGAACAATAAAACACATGTTTCTCTTAAAGGAAGCAGGATTTGGGCCATTAGAAGGTTGAGCTAGGGGCTTTCCAAACTGGCTGACTGTTAGCATTTCCATAGATGTGGAAACAGAGGGTAAAAAGGAGAGAAAAGCCTAAATAGTTGACACAGTCTGGAGGGGAAAGCTTCTCATTATGTTGTCCAGGATAGTTTCTGGCAACATCAAAAAAGCTGAGCATAATTCTTAAATGAAGTAGGAAGTTTTGCAAACATGCATCATGTGTTATGGTCGTGTTAAAAACAAATATCCCAAAGCTTTTGATGATGCATCTGGTGCTTGTACTCACTGAATATTTCCCAAGCCTGCCATATTTATTAAAGGCACGTTTTCACTTAGCTGGGTCATGCAGAAGTTAAAGCAAACATTACCTAAATATGTGTCATCAAATAGGGCTCTTAACCCAGCTAGATTAGTATAAACCTACTTGCTGACCGTTCTGCAGCTGAAAGATTTATATGGGCAGGTAGAAGCTTCAGAGTCTGGAGATATACATTGCTTCTGCATTTGATTATCCTCTCCAGATTTATATACAATGTGGAAAGAGGTCATAGCTAACTTCTTTCCAGGAACAGCATTCATATTTTCCGTAGAGTGCATTAGTATAAAATGCAGATTGCATGCACACTAAATGAAAGGAAAGGTTTTGACAGTATGTCGCTTCAATTAATTTAGAATCAGAAATGTCATGTGTAATATTGAAGATAAGTGCTACACATGGCATTTATCTCCTGACTGACACTGCCTTCTCACTGTTCTCAGGTTCTGTTTCAGTGCTGTGCAGGGATGTGGAAATGAGAGGCTGTAAAAGGCCTGTGTAAGTCTTCTGTCTTTAGAGACTATTTTGCTGAAATATAGCTTCTAAAAATTACTCTTTTTTTTTCCCTCTGCCAAATAAACCAGACTGAGACACTTCTTATATGGAAAGCCTTGAAGGAGAAAACAAAAAGGGGAAGAGAGAAACATACCTTTCATAGGAAGTTTTTATAGAAGAGAGAGCATCTGTGCATGGGAAAGAAATACTAAAGACAACAAAATTCTAAGGATCACAGGAAAATCAGTAGTATTTTATCAATGTTGTTGTAAGATAACTTTATGGTAGAGCTTTGAGTCCTGGAGTACTGGTGGTTAAGCTCCTCTGAAATGCCTGGGGCTCAGGTCAGCATACAAACATCTACCTCCCATGTGTTTTAGACCTAAGATAGTTTGACAGGCCAGGTCTAAGGGACTTGTGAGCCTAAGTCTAACTGAAAGACAGTACAATTTAGTTTTCTTGGTACATGAGTCTATGTAGGCATGTCTTTTAGGCGTATGGCTCCTGTAGGCACATAGGGTCTGGTAGAAGCACTGCCAAGAGGAAGGTAGGTCAGCAGCAACAAGCTAAAGGCAGCCCAGTGCACTGAGCTCCTTACTGTTGTTGGCTTACAGCTTAGAGATCTGCAAGTGACTTTTTGTAGCTGAAAGGCTCAGATGTTAACCCTACAAAGATTAATTAAGGTGTCTAACTTTACCTGTTGCAGTAATTCCACTATTTGATTTACCTTGGCTGTCACCTGAATAAAGCTAAGCATGAGCTCTGTCTCTCCAGAGCCTGCACCCCACACCTCTGTGAGCAGCATTTCAATCCATCACTACCCTCAACCTTGCCACTGGGAAAGTGTGTATGAAAAGTTGCATGACAGGGTCATAAATTATATGGACAGTAGAACAAATCTTAGCAGCAGATCATAGCTGCTGGAGAGATAAGAGCTATGGCATACACATGAGGGGAAAAGGAAAGTAAGAGGAAGGCAGAAGAAGAAGAAGGCACAAATTTTGCTACTAGACTCTGTTCTATTGAAATGAGACCATTTCTAACCTTGGTTTCTTTGGGAGAAGGTTTGGTCTACTAATTTCTGTTAATGTTTTCCTTTTTGTCTAACCTCTCAGGGAAGGATTGATGCTTTAAGACCATTAGAAATTCTGCTGTCTTTATAGGAAGCCAAAATCCAAACCATAAAGTGAAGCTGATTTTTAAGCAGGCTGGAGCAATCCCACAAAAGCGTGTATACTTGTGCATGCCTACGTCTAAATCCATGACTGCAGCTATATCCTTAAATTTGTGTCAGCCTTCATGGGATCTGGCCCTAAATACTCTTCCCGTGTCTAGTGTCCATCACAAAGTCTAAACACCATTACCATGTAAAATTCATTTTTTTTCCTTTGAAGTTTCATAACCTTATATCATTCTTAGAAATGTGTTTAATAACTGTAGTGTGACTTTAAGGCATGCTTGGAAAACCTTCAAACAATTACAAATATGCACACACAAAAAATCTGTGCTTAGATGAGGTAATCCACAAGAGGGTTTCCAGTTGGCCTTTGGAAAACCAACTATTTTATATATAAATGTCAACGTTAATTAAAAATCAACACAAAACAGGAAGTAAAAGCCCATAATGCTGTACTGGTTATGATCTGAACACACTGATTAAGTCCTACCCCATTACTAAGAGTTTATTCCCGGGTTTGGAGGCAAACAAAGAAGCAGAGAGGCGCCCACTGGAGGACGTAGCCCATCAGATGACTTCATATTGATCAGATGATTTCATATTGAACAACTCTCAAAGACATTGTGGGGCCTTGCATATGAAAATGGAGCCTCTTAATCCTTTTGGCATGCATAAAAATCCCTCCCATGATTTAAGCATATTGGCAAAAGTCCCCTCCCTTGAGAGCTGCTGTTGTCTGCGTAGGCTTATACCATGAATCAGTGAGAGCTCAACAGAGAGAGTTAGTATTTGTGTGCTGATGCTCTTAACTGGCTTTTATGAGTGGTACTAAATGGCTTTTTGGATACGGTCCTCAGATACACAGAATGTGCCTTCCAACACTGCTGCTTCTATCCAAGCTGCTGGAGGAAATGGGAAATGGCCTGAGTTTAATCCATCCTCAAGACAATCTTAAAATGATTCATTTGCACTTGTCCTCGAGTGCCACACAGCAGGTTTCACTACTACTGAGTTTTTCCAGAAATCTGCTTATTTATTACTGCTGCATAACAATACTGCATTTTATTGTAGGGATGGAAGAGTATGCCAGTGCATTCAGGGCACACTTCACTACCTCACTAGTGAGGCACACACTTCAGAACGTTCGCAAATCAAAGCACTTTAAATCAGAAGTGATACACAGAAAAATTTAATTTCAAACCCATGCCTCATAGTGTGTCCAGTGCTATGAGCACCATTTCTTTTTATGAATGCACAGGGACACTGCAAACATGCCTCAGCTAAGGGTGACTGCTTACATCTTTAAGTCCTGTTCAGTCAAATTCTCTCCTAAATGGTAGACACAATATAAATAGATGGTGAACTACACCCACCTTCTTCCACAGCTAAATTATCCATCCTGGGGACAGGATGGGGTCAGAATGGTGTGCTCACACTTGGAAGGGGTGGTGGAGTGTTAGGTGAATGGCAGCCCCAGGATAGAAAGCTAGCTGGCAGAATCAGTTCCCCCAGGAATGAAGGGAGCATGCAGGGTTTCCCTCAGGTTATCGGAGTTTGCTTTGCGTGCCATGTGAGGTTTAGACAGTGGAAAAGAGAGTGGTACCTCTCTAGCAAGGTAGTTTGCATGATGCTCACCATTGATTAATGTCTTTTTATCCTTTCTTCTGCTATGCGGTTTGAGGCAATGGGGGGCTTTGTAAACTGCCAATCCACATGCTTCCCTGATGCAAAAAGGTTCCAAGTATGAGAAGGAGAGATTTAGAACTGCTGTATGCTGTTGTGATGAAGGTGACTTTCCTCATGTTTCTTTCTTGCCCATTTGATCTGACATGGTGCCTGGACTAGTGACCACAGGCAGATAGAGTTAGCTGAGAAAGCAGCCCTGTGCCCTTCCTGCCCCATAAAAAATGATCCACTAGATCTCTGAGGATTCTTTTTAGCACCTGCATGTGAACACAGACAGCTGGACCAGCTGATGAGCATCCAGCCTTCCTGCTATGTGGCTGATGTCACTTCCAGTGCAAGTTACATCACAGTGCATGTGAATATGGACTGTGATTATGTAGCTCTTAGACAAGCATGTTCTTGTTTGCATATGTAGTTCCAGTGAGTTGTATGTTTAAAGAAGAAATTAATCTCCAGAGAAGGCAACACTTTCTGAGATTCAAATGCCACACTAGAAATCAGTCACTGATTTGTTTTGCCTCATTGAAAGAAGAGACTTCATTTATAAAAATGAGGTTTTGATGTTGACTTTAAATCCAAGAATAGCTTCAGGGCGTTTTGATCTGAGACTTTTAAATTGAGATTCATATTCAAATTTACATTCATATGTCACTAGATACTCATGTTGTATAAATTCTGTATAAATGAACAAAATCTATAGTGTTCATTGGGTGGGAACTAGAAGATGTGACTTCGTTAAACTGATGCTGGAAGAGTCAACAACAGGGACAGCATCACCTGTGAGCAATGACGTCCCAAAAGTCAAGGGTTTTGGTAGCGGAAAGGCTCAGGAAATGCTCGTAACTGCCTGCAAATGCCTAGAAATCAGTGTTCAGTCTTTCCTGCTGCTAGGGAATGTGAGTGAGGCTGCAAGCACCTCGGATCTTGCAAAGTAGAAAGGAAACTTTTCACCTGTCCCCATGTGCAAGTTGCCAGAGGCAATGAAAGTATAAATACAATAACTCACTGTGGTAGGAATAGCTTTGCAGTGAACTGCACAGTCATCCCAAACCCCCATGTTACATTATAAGGGTATGCTGAGCATGATGAATGCTTCTGGTTTCAAATATTCCAGAGAGAACATTTTTTTATCTCTCTCTCCTCTTCCAGACGTCTACCAACTGTGTTTGCATCTAATAAAATCCAGATGCTTCTTGAAATAAAATCTTTGCTATATTGGATTGCAAAACTTCTTTTAAAATTACAGTTGTGACATGCTTAGCAAATGCTCCCTTTCACTGCAGTGGACTCAGAGCAGGAAGCTGTAGATTTTATGACAGTGAAACACAGACAGAAGGTGTTTATTCTTATCTGCCAATAGCGGTCTTACTGCTCTGTGGTGCTCTGGTAGACAGCTTCTAACATGGCTTGCATCTAAGATTTGTAGACAGCTACAAAAAACTAGTCTGGTTTCTCCTAACATAGTATGTCCTTACCTATATGTGGCTACAGGGCATCTGAAAAATACTATAGGGTGTCAAGATGACCTGAAGAATTAAAATAACAGTGTACACATTGCAATTTGGAGGCATGCTTCCAAAGGAAGACATTTTGGGATGCTATGTCAAGGCATTGTTTGTGACACATTATGGCAGAGGACCAAGCTAGACAAAAAGTGAGTTTATAGTGGGTCTGTTATAACTACAGTAATAACCACCTTTTACGCTGGTATTGCAGCCTGCTTTCATTTGGTTTAAAAGACCAAAGGACTTTCTGTGCAAACCGTGGCTTACACATATCTGTCTTAAATCATCTCCACTATCACTACAGTAAAATACTGTGGATCCTTGTGTATTGTCGATCACCCCATGCACAAATACCTCTTCCAGAAATCCTCCCTTAACCACATCTTTGGTATGTGCAGATTGTCCCCAGCCCAACTGCCGTTTTAAGATCTATGTTTCAGGGTTTTTTTAAGAACTGAAATATTCTGATTGCAAGAGCTGGTCCTCCTGGGGTCAAAAGGAATTCACATGTGGCCAGATGCTTCTGAATGTCCATTTGCCTTTCCGAAACAAATGCATCTCAAATAATCACTGAGTGTTTTTCCCTAGTGTTTCCTCAGGCCAGGTGCTACATGGAATAGCATGATGCTGACTATGCTCTTTTTTAATCCCCCAATCGTTTTTGAGTCAGAGAAAATTTTTGGAGCCCTTCCCTTTGAAAAACTGAAAGTTTACAGGGAGAAAATCAGTTTTCAAGTTCATCTTTATAGGGAAAAACAGTCTTTATTTTGAACAAACAAATGTATCATTTATGTAAAGAAAAAAAGCCAAAGAAATGTTTCAACTTAAGTGTCATGGCAGATCCTAATAATAAATGGAAAAATAAACCAATCTAATGTCTGTGAAGGTTTCTAGTTATCCTGTTACTGACTTGAAAAACACTACTGAGGGAACTCAGGAAGACAAGATATTAAAGCAAGGATTGCTTCCTGAGAGATATATTAAAGTGTCATAAAAACAGATGTGTATTTTGGATGTTATAAGTGGAAATGACAGAAGATGCAATAAATGAAAGAAAAGGTGGAGATCTCCACTCTGCAGGTCCTAATGTCAGCCATTAACTCTGCTAATGTGTCTGTGTGTATGCTAATGCAGCCTAGTTTGTGTTGAAGGTACAGAAGATGAAGAACATTCAGTGTTTTCAGAATATTTAGATTTACAAGAAACTTCCTCTGAGAACAAACCAGAAAATGAATAATTGAATGATTGAGTAATTGAATTACATTAAGAAAAAAAGAAAAAAATATCCCAAAAGTATTTTTCAAGAACTATCATTTCTATCTGCAGTTAACATCTGCTGGGCTTCACCAGTGAAACACAGGCATGTGCAGGTGGGCAAGTCACATCTTGTATCACATACCAGCCATGTACATTGGCGAGCAGTAGCTGAGCAGTACAGCCCACTGCAATGTGATGCATATAAGGATTTTGCAAGGCTATAACACAGAAAACTTGAGCCCATGAATTCCACTGGTTATTGTCCTTCAACTTCACACTGAAGATGTTAAGATTCAAAGTTTGGGATCTAGGTTACTTTCAAGTCTATGGTAGATCTCCTTCAGTTCTAAGAAATTCAAGGCTTCAGCTGTTAATCATCTTGACTGCAGAAAGGAATTGGATGTAGACTTGTTTACTGAGGGTGCTTGTAATCATTGGAAAGTAAGGTTACAGGACTCTTTTCTTCTTTTCCTCTTTCTTTCCCTCTTCCTCCTTCTCTTTTTCTCTCTCTTCTGCTCTTTCTCTCTCATTCTCTTGTTCTCTCTCTTCCTTTATCCTTTTCTTTCTCCCTTTCTTCATTCCTTTTCCACAGATAAACCCTACTTTCCCATTGCTCCTTTTCTACTACTCCCTTCTAGACTTTTTCCAATTTGGCTCTAGCCAACCCATTGAAAGGCTGGAGCACCAGAATTAATGGAGTGGTATCACAACTAATCAGGCAGAGCATGGAAATAGCCCTCCGAGTCTTGCCTACACTCTTCTGCTTTTCTCCATTCCTACAGTCCAAAAAGAGAACTATAATTTTTGGCAACAACATCTTACAGATACTTTTATAATCTGAAGTTTTCCTTATCCCTTAATTCTCTGCTAGAGTTTTGCTGCTGCTCCCTTTATTGTTGACCAATCTCCGCCTGTCTATATCAGCTTTCATGTTATTGATTTCAGAGGTGATGGCAAGGTCATTTTGGAATCTGACACTGTCCTTGAAATTCTTGGAAGTTTTGTGACTTTTGGCCACACACAAATGTCCCAGTTACGTTCTATTTATTCTTGACAGCTGTACTAGGGAGCTATGTTTTAATTGGAATAACTTGAATTTTTAGCTTAAAGTCACTCCCTAGAAAAAGGAACATTCAAGACTGAAGAAATTCTAAACATAATAGCATTAAATGAAATCCTTATCCTACCTTATCTCTTCTTTCTTTTGGTTTTTGAAAGAGATCAAAGAAGTGATTTATTCATAGTCCTTTCAAGTGAGCACTAGCAGTTATGTTCAATGTGCCAATGATGTGCAGCAGCAAAAGAGAAATAGAAACTGGATTATGTGGCAAATGGTTCTTTTTTTCATGCATTCTGATGACTTGCCATGGATGGAGCATCCCAAGAAATATGTGAAGTTTACATACAGAGTAACAGGCAGAACAACAAAAATGCCTCTCTTGCTGGCTGGGCTATATGAAACCAGCAGTTCTGCTCCTAACGTAAACTGCAGTTGAAGTGCCTCATGTACATGTGTTTGTGTATTTGTGTGTCTTTTGAAAACAAACTGGGGTGAATCACGTTGGAAGAGCTTCACAGACTCGTGCTGCTGGCAGAGCCTAGAACAGCAGTGTCATGGAAAAATCAGCTGCTCCAGGCAGGTAGGGATAACAATTGTTTTCTCACTGCATAAGTCAGGAGGATTTTTCCCCTTCACTTTATATTCCTAACCTGTTCTGTACATTTCTGCATTCCCATCAATATACTGAAGACTGATGTTCTTTCATCAACAGGCTTTTAAACATAGATCCAGCTGCTCTGCTGGTTTAACCACACTCTCTCTATGGCAGCCCATGAAAAATGAGGGATTCTTTGGTAGGAATTCATTGGGGTAAATACATTCACTTGTAAGAATTTGGACCAGTCTTCTCCATTGTAGAAACTAGACGGCCCACAGCCACCAGTAACACTCAGTATGCCATTTCTTCTAATGATTTTGCAAGGAATTAATATGAACAAAGATCAAGATATCGCCAAGACTGTTGCACTCACTGGGGAGAAGTCTGCTGCAAGTGAAGCACTCAAGCTTTTGATGGAAAAGATAAATCAGAGAGGGTTTGCATGGGGTCAGGATACTGCCTTATTTGCTCAGTTTTTCGCTGCCTTGGTGCAATGGATATTGAAGGCTTTGTAGCGGTGGCGGTTTATCTGCGAAGCATGTTCAGCCTTTAGGAACCCCATGGATTCCTCTCGTGCAACTGAGGATACATTCCCTATCCTCTGACCCACCCCAGCCACCTTCGAGCATGAGATCCTGCTTGCTCCCATTCCCTTCTCTGAAGCCACACTCATCCTGCATATCACACCGTCTCTCACTCCCTCCTTATCTTGTATCCTGACTTTCAGTTCTGGAGGACATGCCAGAGGTTATACTGAGCTCTGAGAGACAAAGGGAGTATGTCTCGCTCCTCCAATCAGCTAGCTGATGGATTTGTGAAAGCTTAAGGTGGCTGACAGCATTTTGAGCTGCACAGAGGTGTCAGGGAAGGGATTAGAGTGTGTAAAATGATGTGCAATTAAAGACCCAGGGTATTTATTGGATCTCAGCTTATAGCAGCTGATTCTCCTCTACATCTATTTTTATTATACTATACCATTACTTACTGGCCTAAACCCAGTCTCTAAGGAGCAGATTAGTGGGACTATTATGCCATCTTGCCTAATACCCCTCCAGATTTATTCCCACTGAGAGCTATAAAAAACCATCCTGTAATCTCCTCCAGGTTACACAATACGTTGGACACATTGGCAATCACACCTCCTTGATAGCAGGATCTTCATCGACTTCAGTGCTGATGAATGATACTGTAGGAGCAGAGATAAACTCAGCCCCTGGTGTATCATGAGTCTGATTTCACAAGCAGCAATTTTTGAAGAGAGATTGCAATTTCAGAAGACATTCATTCAGGGAATCCATGCTTTGGCTGTCCTGAGCATGTGAAACCCCTCAAGAGAGGCTCTACAGCCAGGCTGCTGCTGCTCTAATTAATTCTCTTGCGCATTGGCATTTACAAGCGAATCATTTGACTCTCTCTGGTTTATTAAAACACATATTGTAAAGTGCTCAGCTAAAGAGGAAATTAAAATTTCCTTTCACACCCAACACTTTTCCTGGTGATACAAATACCTCGATATTGCGACAGCCAACACGTGCAGACGAAGCAACGCAAAAGAGTCAGAGACGTGCTTCATGGAGAGTGTGATTAAGGGTGTTCATGGAGGCATGAAATCCTCTGGCTGCAGAGCTGAGGGGAACGAGAATAACCCAAGTAGCTTTTTAGCTGGTGCAGTTTGGTGTAATTTAATTGATTCCTGAGGAGCCATTCTCCCTGCCACAGTGGGGGTGGGAATCCTCAGAAAGGCTTGCATGAGGACCTAGCTATTCATAAGCTGACTGTTACAGAGCTTTATTTAACCATAGGCAGCTCCAAAATAAGCTTGAAGTGAAGGGTTCAGGAGAGAGACCAGGGGTACAGCTATTGCAGCTGTTCCACAGCTGGGATGGGAGATGTGCTCCACTCCATCCTGTAAGATCCTGAAGTGCTTTTGTTATTCACCAGAATAATTATTCAGTGGAAATCCTTATTCAAGGGAAATAATGACTCAAGAGAAAGCAGCCGTGCTGAGGGGGAATGAAGCAGCATATCCACGCACCACGCACAGCAGCATTTACGAGAACAAGAGGGAAACAGCAGCTTTCCTGGTTGAAACCACAAGTGAAATTATAAACAAGCAAAATCTCATTTGAACCTGAGCCAGGGCTGTGGGCTATCACTCCTACTCTTGTGGCAAGCAAGATGAGGTTTTGAATGATGAGACACAGTCAGTGGTGTAAAGTGATGCCTCCTGTGAGAAGCAGGAAGATGTCCTTCCACTGACATTTTGGAACTCCTCAGTGGACTTAATCCTATGTCCTTTTCATCCATCCAATACATCCATCCAATGTCTTGTATGTCTCTTAGGAATCTGTATCTTTCTTTAACTTAATAGCTGTTACTTTGAATTCTTTCGTGATCCAAGTGCACTCCTGGGTGAGAATCTGTTGGACTCGAATGCCTTCATGGAATATTTTTCTTTTGGAAAATATTGTATCCTCAAAGTCAAAATTTTGGAAATGTAAGCAAAATGTCCACAAATTTTATAGCAATCAGATCCATCATTCAGATAATATCAACACCCCCAAAATCACAGAAAATATTATTTTCAAAATTTCTACTCATTTTAACATTTTAAAGAACATTTTCCTTAAAAAGCTGTTATGAAAGTGAAAGAGGGGTCACATATTATAGGATCATAGAATCACAGAATGGGTTGGGTTGGGAAGGGACCTTAAAGCTCATCCAGTTCCAAGCCCCTGCCATGGGCAGAGACACCTTCCACTAGAGCAGGGTGCTCCAAACCCCATCCAACCTGGCTTCAGTTTTGCTCAGAATCTTGAAAAGCAATACTCCTGTTTGTTGTGATTTAAGCCCAGCCAGCATCTAAGTCCCACACAGCCACTCACTCAGTCCCCTCTCCCCACTTTCATCCACAGTAGGATGGAGAGGAGGATTGGAAAAAAGGTTAAAAAAGGTTGAGATAAGAACAGTTTAATATGTTAAATAAGGTAAAATATGATGATCATAACAGTAACAATAATAGTGGAAATAACAAAAAGAGAGAAGATTAAGACCCAGGAAACCCAAGTGATGCACAATACAATTGCTCACCACCCACTGACCGATACCCAGCTCAACCTGAGCAGAGATCAAGGGTCTCTGCTTGGGACGGAAGGGATGGAGTCCCTTCCATCCAACTCCCCCCAGTTTATATACTGGGCATGATGTGCTGTGGTATGGAATATCCCTTTGGCTCCTTTGGGTCAGGTGTCCTGTCTCTACTCCCTCCCAGCTTCTTGTGCCCCTCCTTACTGAGTCTGAATAGTCCTTGATCAGGGTAAGCAATACTGAGCAACAACTAAAACATCAGCGTGTTATCAGCATTATTCTTATATGAAATCCAAAAGACAGCATTCCACCAGCTAGTAGGAAGAAAATTACCTCAGCCAAAACCATTCTTTTGGAATGAAAATAAATGCTGAAATTGCAGGACTTTCGAAATGCCTTGCGTGCAGGTTGGTTCTGATAGGAAAGTCAGATTTCAAGCACAGGTCTGTGCTAACCCTCACTGGTATGCAAGAATCATAGAATCAGCTAGGTTGGAAGAAACCTTTAGGATCCTTAAATTCAACCATTACCCCAGAAAGAAATTCCCATGGGTTAGGGGTAACTTCACTTTTCTGCACAGGTATGCCCCTGATGTCTCTTAAATGCTTCTGTGTTACAGTGTTGGGGAAACCACCACATAAAATAACCACCTCTGTTTTTCTCAGGACCTTTGGAGCAGCACAAACACGAGATCCTCTGGGCTTTTTTTTTGCCCTGCTCTATTAAACAGCAGTCACAACTTCTAGTGTGGGGCTGCTGCCCTTGACGCATTTTATTGTAAATACCTGCATGGGGTTTATCAGCTCTTGACGTGTTTCGTGAATGGCTGGACTTCTGTCCCAAGACCTGCCACATTCCCTGCATACGGAAGCAGCTCAGGAGTGGGCTGATTTGAAAAATAAGTATGGAATGTGCCCTGAGTTGAGGCGATGGGAATGGTGGTTTGGATCGAAGGGAGAGCAACTTTGACTTCTTAATCATCCTGTGTTTGCTTATTTATCCCAAAGTATGTCTTTCATTCCCCTGCCCCCTCTGAGTATGTGAGACAGGTTTGTTACAAATATTAGGAAGTATGAAAGGTGGATTTCCCCTGAATTTAACCCGTTTCCAAGTTGCACATTCTCCCTTAAGAACACAGTTGCTTTGACTGCTGGGTTTTGTTTGCTTTTCTTCCAGCAGTCTTGCCTTTCTTTGGCCTGTTTTTCCATCTTCTCCTCCTCTTCTTCTGAGTCATATGTTGACACAACTCAGTGTTGGCCCTGGTTGTTAGAGTGGGCATTGTTGCTGTGTATAGGTACAAAGAAGGGTTATTCTCATGCTTGGCATGTGAATACCAAAATACCCTTCACTTCTTTTTCTTCGAAGGCAGTTTTTTAGTGTCAAGATGTTCAACAGGTGCCAGTTCACTTTCATAGATCTATTCTGGTGAGCACCAGTTGGAATGGATGGAGACAACTGGCAGTTTCTGAATTCATTTTTCCTGTTTTCAACAGGGACCTGCCTTCTCTGAAGTGATCTTTGTTCAGCCCCTAGACCCATCCCAGTGAAAACTAGCATCATAACTTTGAAAGGTTCCTTTACGCAGGTGTCCTATTGCACAACACACAGCAAAACAACATAGTGCAGTGCTGCAACAGCAGAGTATTTATATCCTCTGGTTGGGGTAAAGAAGAGGACTCTTTGTATAGCCTATGTTGAGGCATATATCATGTCCTGGAGTGACTTGAAACTTGATTTTTTCCCCAACCCCCCCTACGCCATAACCCTGTTTTGAGTGCTACATGAATGCAGTGTTTCCAGTAACATAGAATCATAGAATCACAAAATGGTTTGTGTTTGCAAGGACCTTAAAGCTCATCCAGTTCCACCTCCTTGCCACAGGCAGGGACAGCTTCTGCTAGACCAGATTGCTCCAAGTCCGTCCAACATGCAGGTATGGAAAGCCCTGCCCCATTATCAGGTTGTAAATGATGGTGAAAGATAGCTGAGAACTGCAACTGTGCTGTGGGATGACCATGGTCATTTCATTGTGACACTGATTCCCATCTCAGGATAGCTCAGCTGGGAATCTTGTCCTGATATGTGGACCTGATCATTTTGGAAGACCTTAGACCCTGTGACCACAGGAATGCAGCTCTATCAGGCCACTTCTGTGCATTGGGGTAGCCTCTCCTCACTTCTTTCCTGCTACCTTTCTTGCCATCCTTATTGATTGGAAGGTATCACTGGTGAGAGACTGGGCTGACGGGTTTACAAAATAGCACTTTAGACTTCATAGTAAAAATGATGAACATTTCTTAAATGACAGAGATCCGTTCTTCCCCCAGGAAAATAACAGAGAAAGGAGTTGTTGCACTGAACATTTAACTGGTGTCAGGAGAATCAGTGTGCTGTTCCCATTCTCTCTGCTACAACTGCCTTGATTTTCTTTGCCTCTGCTCTTGCCTTCCATGCTGAAGCAGTAAATACTTCAAGGCAAGGACTCTCTTATAGCTTGTTTTACAGAACATCAGGCATTAGAGTTCTTGAGCATCATTTTAAACCTCATGGTGCTAGAGTAAGATAAAAGTGAACATTGCTTTCTCAGATATTAGAGGACATATATTTAATGGAACTTCTTCTCTCCTTTTATGATGTGCTTTGGTTTTAGAAGGATTTCTGGTCTTTCTATTCTTGTATTATCCTTTTCTCTCTACTCTTCCTTCTCTGGGTGATGGCTCAGTGTTGCATGGTTATTACATTGCCCTTCACTCTGCTTGGAAGACAGTGTACAATGAACATGGATTGTGACTGGTTGATAAAGATGGATGAATCTGTGTTTATTTTAAAAGAGAAGCTGTGACCCATTTCTCCAGATCAGAACAGAGTTGATTGATTGTGCTTTGATGGGTTTTGTGACCCCTTTTCTCCTTTTTTTTTGCAAATATCTGTACAACCATTTTTACTTACAACAGTATCTTCATGGAAAAGAGTCTCAAATATGGAAAGGAAAAAGTGTAACACCCTCTGAAAGCATTTGCTCAGCTGTTTTGGAAGTTCTTTGTGGGTGTTGGAGTGTTTTAATCATTCAGTAAAAACAATGCCATGTAATTTAGGATTTCAGAGGCCATTTACACAGCCTACTCACTATTTGAAGGCTGGAATACATTCAGCTGGTCTTGACCACCAAAGATCTACTTAATTCTACTTAATGCTTTACCATCAGTTCTTACATAGCCTAATTTAAAATAAAATAAGAAAGAGTTTGTTGTAGAGGAAGTGATTCAGTAACAGGAGCAAAGATGCCAAAGAGATGAACCCACACAAATGAAATAACAATCCTCCACTGGGGTGAATTAGGCAGAACAGAAGTACAAATGAAAGCAATCAGAGGAGTCTCTGGGGAGGCAAGTTAACATGAGATCAGAGCGGTAGGATGAGATGAGTACTTTGGAGACCTTTAAAATCCAGGGAGTGACTCTTAATTGGATTAAATGCTGGATGAATCGTTAGAAGTATAAAACCAGTCAATGTGCCTGAAAATGGGGGAGATTTACTTCTATTTCTTGCAGCAAGAGATTGTTCTGTTCCTGGATTTGGGATCCTTACAGGTTTCTGAGAGTAAGGATTTGAGAATTTGTCTTTTACCAGGCAGAAATAATGTCAAGAGGCAGGGTCGAGATAAGTACAAATGCTAAACACTTGCTTAGGTGAAGATGGGCAAAATTGCTAGAGAGGGATAAAAACCCCAGTCATGAATCTCTTGCTTTTCAACCACAGGACATTAAACAGAGTGCTTAGCACTTCTTGCTTCTATTAATCACAGTAGCTGGTGATTAATAGAAGCAAGAAGGGTTTTATTAAGAGTAAGGTGATCAAAGACTGGCTTTATCATTCTTTATGGAGAAACATCAAACAGGAAGGGCAGAATTGGTAGCAGAGAGAGAAAGAGAGAAAAATTCCTGGGATATTTTGTTGAGTCAAATGGGTGGTGGGTCCAATGCTCTGAAAAAAGTATTGGTTTAAAACGTGACACAGCAGCTAGAATTGGACAGCCCTTGTGAAGTGCTGCTTCCTTGGAAAGCTGGTCACAAGTGTCTGCAGCAACAGGAAACCAGTCTGTAAATCATTGCAATATTCATTTTTTAATTCAGTAGTACATGGGCTGATCTGCTTCTCTAGTATAGCTGTAGTGAATATATTAAATATGCTCTCAACAGCTGTTTTCCATGCTTCCCACTTCCTAGGATAAAACATGGCGTTGTCTGTCTATATATCCATCTCATAACGCTAAAACGCAACATGTTCCATGTTTGAGCCTCCTTGTGATAAATTCTACTCAGCTTTAGACTTGCTTTGAGTCTTTCTATCTTGCAAGGACAGGCATTTAAAGAGGGAGAAAGACAAGGTTGATTTACAAACTGTGAGATCATTTTAGCTGTGCTGCCTACGCTTTGTTTCCTTACATGATCATCCTCCTCTCCCCTCAGTTCCTGAACCAACTGACTAATGTCAACCAACTTCACCAGAAGGGCAGAAATGTCAAAGATAATTTTGTTTCTGGAAGTGTCAGCAATAAATTGTTGAGTAGGAGAGAGAGGGATCTTGTGACTGAAAGGAAAGATTGAAGTGTGAGTTCAGGCGTGAGTAGGTCTGAATGTGCCCAGGGGGGATGTTATGAAAGCTCCTCTAATGGGGAAATGATTGAGAATCCACACATCTGATGTGGCTCAGTAGCAAAGCAGCTTTCACTGCATATTCAACTACTAAAATTAATTGGGGGAGATTTTGACTTGTGGCCTTTGAATTTGTAAGGTTCTCTGTTCTGCTTTCCTCTACAATCTACCAGGTTAATGTTTCACCATGAAAGTCGACATTGTTCTACAGCTCTAAGTCTTTAGAAGCTGAGCTGTTAAGAAAAATGCCAAATAAATGGAGATTAATGATAAAAGTCAAGGTGTTGATGGCACAGCAAAGAGGTCTTCAGAGAATCTTAAATTATAATGGTATGGAGGTCCAGAGGCGATGTGCCACAGGAGCTCCATGAATCTATGAACCATCAGGAAACAATTTCATGGCCGCGATGCTGGTAGGATTGATAGAAAAAAATATGCTTCTCTATATACACTTCACTCCATTTTCCTATACATTCCCATCAACTGACTTATTCTGATGCCTCCCTGGATTAACTCTGAGGTCTCTGTGTTTCCTGAAGTAGCTCAAGTGGCTTTAGAGATATTAAAAAATGCCTACACAAGGCCTTGAACAGCCTGATCAAAGCTGTTCCTCCTCTGAAGAGGAGGCAGGTTGCACCAGAAGACCTCCAAAAGTCCCTTCCAACCCATATTGGCTTGTGAGTATGATGCTATGACTCTTGTGATGTTGCTGGTCTATTGTGGAACACCCTTTGAAGATGTTTGCAAGCTATCCAGTCATTAAAGGGAAAGTCAACTGCTACTTTTAAAGCAGCCCAGTATCAAGGATCCTCTTTTTTCTTCCAATCTGTGTCAATCTGTGGAAAGACAGGCAGAAATAAGGCTGCAGAATTGAGCTGACATATTCAGTCTGGCTTGCAGGCACCTCATGCCCTGTAACAAGAAGACTTGGACAGCTTGAGGGAAATTGAGGCCAACAAGTTCCTCCAGATCTAGATCTGGGTGCAGGCAAAGTTGCCAAGGGGAGAAAAATGCTGGTGATGCCAAAAAGAAGATCATTTTCCTGCTTCTCACTTCCTTATGCCAGAGTCCAGAAAAGCAAATAGCTGAGGCTGTTATTTCTGCTGAAGAGGAGATTGTGAATGGTAGATTTGGCTTTTGCAGGAGGCAAGACTCTGCAGTAACATCAGGCCTTTTCCTCATCGTCCATGATTTGTTCCCTTGGTCTACATGGATATGAAACCAAGCTTTTCAAGTTTTGGAGGTCAAAAAGGATACCTGGAAGCTTCCCACAAGTGTTTGTTACTCAAATCCCTCTTTTTATATCCTGAAAATTTAAACAAGGCCCATAAAGAGAAATCTAGAAATGAGATAGAGCCTAGAAGTCAGAGAGTTCAAAGAGTTGTGCCTCTCAGCCCATCAACTCATGGATCAGGCACCCTCAGATCAGGAAGCTGGCTTAGCTATTAAGATGGTTTTGTACACCATAAATCCTGTTCTTGCCCAGTCAGGAGTTTTTAGGTGTAAGGGTGGTGAGGCACTGGAATTGATTGCCCAAGGAAGATGTGAATGCTCCATCCCTGGCAGTGTTCAAGACCAGGTTGGACAGAGCTCTGGATTACATGGTTTAGTGTGAGGTGTCCCTGCCCATGGCAGGGGGGTTGGAACTGGATGATCTTAAGGTCCTTTCCAACCCTAACTATTCTATGATTCTATGACTCTATGATGCCTTTAAATATGTTACATTAGGCTTAAGGTTTATTGGATATCTTAACAACAGGACCAGGAATTTATCAACAGGACTAGTATTTCACCATGTTATGCTGAAGCTGGGGCATTAAGTACAATAACCAGATGTTGAGAGACCCCTGAAAATGGCAAGAAATGGTATAACAGGTTTTTTGCAGACATCTGATTCTTTATTTTGCCGGTGAAGACTGACTATAACAAATGTGAGAAACTGAGTTACAGAGTGTTTCTTTGTCTGACCTCTGATATTTTAATTAGAACTGAGAGGAAATGCCCATTTCCAAAATAAACTTCAACTCTCTTCCATGGGGAGAATGTTAAAAAGTAACACACTCTCCAACCAAAAAAAGGGGGGCAGGGTGGAGAGGACACATGCAAGGTCTTGGTGACTGTGAGGAAAAATGCTGGCTGAGGAAACTTGTCTGTTCAACTTCATAAGACACAAAGCATCAGCTTTGGTGAATCAGTGTAATTTCATTGATGCTGAAGTGGTAGATTTGGCAGCATCAGGTGTGCAGCTGGACTCAATGATCTTAAAGGTCTCTTCCAACTTAAATGATTCTATGATTCTATGTAGCTGTTTTGCCTTGCACCAGATGAATCACTGCTCTCAGTCCTCCTTCTCGTGAGGATTGCCTGCAGAGGTTTACATTGGATATTAGGAGCAATTTCTTCACCAAAAAGCATGGTCAGGCATTGGAACAGGCTGCCCAGGGCAGTGGTGGAGTCACCATCCCTGGAGGTGTTTAAAAGATGTGGTGCCAAGGGACATAGTTTAGTGATGGGCTTGGCAGTGCCGGGTTAACAGTTGAACTCAATGATCTTAAAGGTCTTTTCAAACCAAGACGATTCTGTGATTCTTCTGGAAACAATCGTTACTGCAGATCTGCAGATACATTTTTCATTCAAAGCAAAGCAAAATCTGAAAGTAATGCGTTCTTTTTGTTGTAGATTAAAACCAAAACAACCCAGAAACCTTCTGTAACTTCCATGATGTATTGATCCTGGAAAATCTAGATAACTTAGGCTTTAACTGTTCTCTGCCCCCAAGTCTGATCCTTTCCTTATGGCAATGGGATACGTTGTTGATTACATGAGACAGAGTTTATGCATTGATACCTTTGCTGCCACTGACACTACAGTCATGAATTGTGTGGGTTCTCTTGAGCTATTGCTCAGGGTAGCTGCCGCTTTGGAGTATTGGGTTTGTGTGGCAAGGTTTTGGTAGCAGAGGGGCTACAGGGGTGGCTTCTGTGAGAAGCTACTGGAAGCTTCCCCCATGTCTGATAGAGCCAATATCAACCAGGACTTCTGTGTCTGATAGAGCCAATGCCAATCAGACCAAGACAGACCTGCTGTTGGCAAGGCCGAGACCAGCAGTGACAGTGGTAGAGCCTCTCGAATAACATAGTTAAGAAGGAGAAAATGTTACAGTGCAGGAGCAATTGCAGCCAGAGAGAGGAGTGAGAATGTGAGAAACAGCTCTGCAGAGATTCCCCTGCAGCCTGAGGTGCAGACCATGGTGAGGGCAGGCTGTGCTCCACAGCCCATGGAGGTCCATGGTGGAGCAGATAACCTCCTGCAGCCCATGTAGGACCCCACACCAGAGCCGGGGGATGCCCAAACCAGACTGTTCCTGAAGGACTGCACCCCGTGGAAGTGACCCATCTTCGAGCAGGTTGTGAACAACTGCAGCCTGTGAGAAGGACTCACATTGGAGAAGTCCATGGAGGACTGTCTCCTGTGGGAGGGACCCCATGCTGAAGCAGAGGAAGAATGTGAGGAGTCCTCCTCTGGAAGGAAGAAGCAGCAAAGACTATGTGTGATGAACTGACCATAACCTGCATTCCCCATTGTTATTCCACTGGGTTAAGGAAGAGGTAGAGAACTCAGGAGTAAAGTTAAGACTGGGAAGAAGGAATGGGTGGGGGGAAGGTGTTTTTAAGGCTTAGTTTTATCTCTTATTATCCTACTCTGATGTGATTCATAACAAATTAAACTAACGTCCTCCCAGTCGAGTGTGTTTTGCCTGTGAAGGTTATTGGTGAGTGATCTCTCCCTGCCCTTACCTCGACCCACGAGCATTCTGTTCTGTTTTCTCTATCCTGCCCTTCTGAGGCAGGGAGTGATAGAGCAGCATTGGTGGGCACCTGGTGTCCAAACAGGGGCAACCCACCACATTTGGTCAAAGTGCTGATGCTTCCCTCTGAGGCTGTACCAAAACTGATCACGATATAGCTGCTAACGGAGGAGAGAGTGGTCCTTCTCTGGTGGTCCCAAGCTCAGGAGCTCTCATTGTGTAAGGTGTCACTGCCCTTGAGCAGGAGGCTGCCATCCCCACAGCTCCACACATCTGTGTAGCAGATGACATGGGGTGCTCCTGGACAAGTAACCAGGAAATACCATCCGTGGTTCCCTTCCACCCATGTAATTACCCTCCACTCCACTGAACCAGGGTCAGTTTTGCCATTCACCTCCCTGGGAGCAGGGAGCAGGATGTGCTGCTTAAAGAGTGATGGTTAGAAGCATGCAGGAGAACTAATGAAGCTGTTTGTTGTCCATTTTCCTGATGGTTTTCTCTTTTTCCAGCTTTTCTTAATGGAGGGCTAGTGAAAAGGATGGCTGTATGGCTCTTTTCTTTCGTAAATGAGGGATGTAAGGTCACAGATTACAATTTCATTTGGCCATATCCTTCCTGTAACTGAGTAGTAATTAAAATCAGGCTAAAAATGGGTTGTAACAGAAATCAGAGAAACACTGGTGCTTCTAAAGAGTTGGATTAGGAATAAATAAATAGTAAGGCTTGGTAAACAGAATTGTTGAATTGGATGAGGAGTGTGATTTGAAACTGAAAGCCCCTTCCTGTTATGATCATTTGCCTCTAACATATTCAGGGTGAAGTAAAACTGGCTGGAAATTTCCTGTCAAAGCAGAGTTTTGATGGAAAATGCCGATTTTTCTCAAGCCCACATTGTGTGATGTAGGTGGACAAGCCCCTGTGCAGGAGTGAGGCCAGGCTCTGTGTGTGGTAGGAGGCTTAGGAACACAGAGCAGTGCAAGAGGGACTGACTTTTTTCCTCTGGAACACACCATTTTAGCATGTACTGAGTAAAATTTAAACCAAATTAAGCTTTGAATTTACAGGATCTGTTTAGTTGTATTGAAAAGGAAGGGGAAAAATAACCTTAGCTCCTATCAGACAGGTGCCCAGCATCAGTGCCCAGGTGCAGCACAAAGTCAGTACTGGGTGATAACGGGGAGGGAGGGGCAGAACTACAAAGGGATCCATTGGCATGCACCAAGTGATTGCTGCTTATACCCCTTTAAATGGAGCAGATGCTCTTTACATGGTGCTTTATAAGGAAGAGTCTCTACTAGGTGTCTTTGGGGAGTGTAAAGCTTATGGTGAATATTGGTTTTCTGCTGCTTGGAAGAGGTATGCCTGGGGAATGTTGTGCTGCTTCTTCTACTTGGGTTTTTTTTCTTGTTTCACCCAACTTTGCATGGGGCTTTCTCCAAGCTCAAAAGTGTGGGGGCTTTTCATACAGGGCTGTTTTTTTTTCTCAAGAAGAAATCTGCTGTTAGAAGTGTGCTCTGTCTGAAGGGGATTCTAGATGCTGGCAACTTTGCTTCATTCTATATGACCAACTATCCCCAAAAGCTAAAAAGCCTGAGGGAAAGTTGACCTGAGTCTTCAAATCTCCCTTTTGCACAGCAGGATATTTAAAATGAAGAACAGCCAACATTTTGCTGCTTGTGCTTTCTGCTCCTACTAACTAATGGTGACTGGAATAAACCCTTGCGCTTCTTTTGCCCCTGCTTGTTTTGAGTAGCTCTGAAGTGTGAGGCTGGCTAGAAAATCCCATGAAAGACCAGGTATGAAGATGACTTAATGTGGGGGCTTTTTGTGCTCTTTTTCAGCACTGTGCTTTCCTGTGCATGAGCTTACATTGAATGCCAACAAGTGGTCTGCTACTGCTTTATGACTGAGTGAACATCCTCAATGTGTACAGCAGGTAATGTCTTTCCTTTATCAACTTATGAGTATTCTTTCTGAACTTTTTGGTCTGACTGACTTGAGTTTACAGGTAACACAAGTATTCTTGGAGCTGATGTGCAAAGGGGTGAGAAAAGATATTGTAGCAATAGAAATACAAGTTTTCTGCAATAGCTCTCCATATTGTCATGTGGTAAAACTGAGGCTGTTCATACTACAGAAGCTTAAAGACAGCATCTCTTCATGCATGTGGGAAATGAGCAAGTGGATAATGAAGGGCTGGCCACAATGGAGAGATACTCACCCACCTGAGATATCGCCCATGATGTTCTTGAGAAATAGCATCACAAATACTTGATGACCTTTTTCTTGCCTTTTTTCCTGGACAAAATAATGGAGTAGGTTTCTCTGCACACTTCAGACAGGGTTTGAAAACATCCTATTAGCAAACAGAATAAAAATAAAAGCTATTTTTTGTCCTAAAAAGCAATTTTACTTCAGTTTTATGGCCTTTATGAGAAGGAAACAAATTTCTTTCAAGAAGAATACAAGTAGGGTATAAATAGGAGTTTACTATAATTTGTCAGTTATTCCAATTCTATTGTTTTTTCTCATTTTAAAACCCTGTCTTTGTTCTCATATGAAAATGGTATAAGTTTTGTTTTCTTATTTGGGAAAGTGCTAATGTTTCTGCAGAAAACATTGAAAGTGGTTTTTGTAAGGAGGTCTAGACAGTGATATTTCCCTCTGAGCAACGCACAGAACGCAGTCTGAGACAAAGCCTGGCTTGTTTGTGGACTGTAGCACAACATAGCAGCTGCAAGCAGTTGAGGGTTAGTGGAATCCTTTCATAGCTGCTGTTTTCCCCACACAGACCCACCCATCTCTTGCACTCCTAGTCCTGGGGGAACAGGCAGAGTAAGATATTAATGTAAATTTCTTCTTATTCCTGTTGTTTTGGGAACAGTGTATGTTAAACTGAAATAGATAATGATCTGGGAAGGCAATATTGTGAATACTCTTTAAAATGTGCATAATGCTGGTGCTACTGGTTCCCCTAAAGCCCTTAAAAGTTCTAGTTTGGCTAGTTTTACAACCAAGGGAAGGAGGAAGGTTTTCTGGTGCTTTTGGTGCTCCCACTTCTCCCAGTGGAAGAGCAGCACTGGTTCTCAAAGGTATGTTGTCAGCCTACAGGGCATGTGTTGAGTGTCAGATGGGATGAACTGGATAATGGCCATCTGGAGTACCTGCACAAGGAGCTGTGGTGCAGTCTTGTGCAAGTTAATGACCACATTCTGGTGTTATGTTTTGCTTATAGTTGTCATAAGCTAATGGGGCGTTTACCCCAGAGTTAATCAACCTTGGGGAAGTGCTACGGTTCAACCTAAAAGGCCTGCTCTGATACCTCCTGTCTACCACAAAGGTGTAGGGTTCTTCCTGGAAACTTCTGGCCTCTCCTGGCTTTAAACTCTGTCAAGGCCTGCTGCCATTCTAAAGCAGCATTCAGCTCACACCCTGATGCTACAAGCTTGATATAACTAAATACTGTCTTTTTTTTAACAAACTGAGAGCCTGCTTTTGCTACAAGTCAGTTTAGAGTATCTTGAGTGCAGACAGTAGCTGGCTACAACAACAGACAGAATTAGAACTTGCGCTGTTTCTGCAATGCATTGTGATCCACCATATTATCCCCTGTCCCTACTGCTGCCTCTGGCTTTACACCCTACAGTGGGAATTTTATCTTCCAAACACTGGCTGAACTCTCTCATCCTTGTAGTACATCAACAGCCCAGGCAGAAAAGACTGGAGACTGTGGCTCAATATTCCTCCTTTTCCTTCCATTTTTTTTCTTTTGGATTATTCCAATCTCAACATTACTGTATGTGGATTTCTTTTCTCCTGGCCATGCCTTTGGTTCCTTTGCTTTGACATTCTTTCTGGCTCATTTGCTAATTATGCAAGTAAAATATCAAGGCTACATTTTCTCCACTGAATTGCCACTTTTGAACAAACATAACAAATTCCAGTCACTGGAAAGTTACTGGTGCAATCTGTGCATGTGTCTGAGATCTACCCCTTGGAAGTATTTCATTATAAATACAGGAGAGTAGAACAGTGGTATCTGATGTAACTTCTTTGAATACAATTATTTTAAGGATGTGTCCCATGGTGTGGGTTTGGTGCATGCTCTCGTGCAAATACATTTTCACCACCAATTCCCTAGTTCCATGTGCAAGAGCACTGATTACAAGAGCTGTTATTATTCATGTGTGTAGTGCCACTGGTTTACTAAGTGGGAACTGCTCATGAGAGTGAACCTTTCGCTGGTTCTAGCCTGAAATTACAAAAAAGCAACTATTTATTAAACACTAAGCGTATGTTTCTCAAAAGGCTGGGTGGAAAGGTGATGCATGAGCACATAGAGTATTTCTCACCTGGCTGGAACCCCTCAGGGCTCCAAATTGATGGCTTCAATGGAGATATTGCCCATATAATTACCACCCTGAAGTATGGCTCATAGGAACTGAGATTGGAAGCTTTATAAATGCTGTACTTACAGTCTAAAGTTTTATCCTTCATGTGTTGATCTAAAATCACTGAGGTGGGGAAATAGTGCAAAAATGGGGCTGAAGCAATGGGCAAGGAAGAGAAGCTGGGGTCAGCTTTAAAGAATATAAAGCAGCTGGAGATCTGTTGCTATGTAAACAGTGCTCTCTTAGCAGTGTGGAGATGCTGATCACTAGTAGCTGTGTCAGTAATCTACTGACTCCCATTCACAGGGTGCGTTACTCAACAGACGTGTGATGACAGCTAAGGAGGCAGGATCTCCAGAGCAGATGTGGTAGAAAGCTTTCTGACAGAGCATTTCCACACAAAGAAAACTTGCTTTAGCAAATTCAAAGCTTCCTTGGTAAAATGCTGGCATCAGTGTAGCTTGGTCATATAAACAAATGAAGATGAAGGATTTCCTTTCAGGATTAAACTTTCACTTACAACATGCTGGGTTTTATAGTATCGGCCAACTTCAGAACACCACTTCTGAGCAAGTCTTCCCAATTTTATTGAAATAGAAAGATGTGTTTTGACTCCAACAGGCATTTTCCTGAGATGGTGATTTAACTGTTGAAACACGAAACTTCTCTAATTTGGGATGAAAATTGACTTGGAGGTTTTCAGTAAAATCAACATCTCAGTTCCTATGCCTCTAATTAGGAGTTCTGAGGATGTCCAACATAGGCAAGGAAACTTTGAAAGGCAGGTTAGGGGAAGTGGCAAGCCCTGTTTTAAACATATACCTCCAAGTGCCACTTTCATGAATGAATTTCTGTATAATCAATGACTAAGCACCATAATGCTGGGTGTGCTTCACAGAACCTCATTAGAAGTTGGTGGTGGAAGCAGAACTGTAATCTACCCCCTTCAGAGATCCTCAGATCCATGCCTGATAAAGTAACATACTGTTTGAATCTTTAAAGCTTATTCTAACTTCTTTAGCTGTCTTCAGGCTACATCTCTGATTCACAGTGGAGAATGAAGTGGCTGTAAAAATGACAGGAAGGGAGTGGAGTACGGAGAAAGGGATTTCCTTAAGGAAGGGGTGGGCTGGGGATCCACTCGGGAAAGCAGCGCTAAGGAATGCAATGTGGAAACTATCTCAAGCACTCCTCAGAACATTGAGTGTCAATGCTATGGACATGAGTTGGCCTTTAGGATGAGCTCCTGTGTGGCTGAAGCTGGGGGTATATTTAAGTATTGAATGGAGATTGTGAAGAAAATGTCTGAAGAAGGAAACAATTGAAGATATTGCTGGCATGGGGTTATGAATGTAGAAAGTCCCATAGGAATAACCCTTTTTAGCCATGTTTGCCTCTGTGGAAACTATGAGAGAAGCCACAAAGGTAAACAAAGGGCAGACACATGAAGTGAGAAACCTCTGTTGACAAGGATTACTTAGCACTCATCCCTAGGGCCCTCTCCCTATCTACCATGTGTTTCCACAGCCTGATGCCCCAGGCACTGTGCTATCAAGCCAGTGCTCCCTGAGACATGGCCAAACCTGCCTCTTAGGAATGTCACTAGTTGAACCTGATGCCATGTGACTTATTCCTTCTCCAGCTGTAGGATGAAGGTGCTGGCTGTTGCCTCCTCCCAGAGCAGCTGACTCTGACTCTGTTCCATGTGTCCATCATGGGGGGGCAGCAAAGAAGAAACACTTCAGCTGTGTTGACTAAAAATCAGACTGCTGACTTCACACTGGAGTGTGGAAGGGAGAGATGGGAGCCTGGCATTGCAAGCCAGCCTCCTGCTGCCTTCTAAGTATTGCAAGTCAGTGCTAAGGAGAGAATGCCCTTACTTAAAACAGTTTGTAGTATCCATGGCCCCTTTGCCAGCTGTCTGTCCTGGTCTCTGCTTGTCTCAAGTCAAAAGACTTCTTCCCCTTTGGACAGCTTTCTCCAAGGGGTCAGCTGTAGCCTTGCCTGCAAAGGCAAGAGCCTTTGCTCCTTCTCAAATAATGGCTCTTTCCTTTGAGGGAATAAAGCCTATTTAGGCAGGATGATTTTGCAGCAGATGGGATCTTTCAACTATCCCTAGGCAAGAAACAGCTGCTTAATAGTAGTGACAGAAAAATGTGAACAGATTGAAGAAGTAAAGGCAGAAAGGACTTTTCCGTGTTTGTTGAAGTGTCTTTCATCTGGCTTATGGTGTCTGTATATCAGATTTATCACGGAAGAGGCAGTAATCGATGAGGTAGTTTGGTTGATAGCACAAATTGGAGGAGTTCTGGGGCTGTTCTTGCTCTTCAGTGTAGTCTCCAGAAAGCCAAGTTGATGCCAAAGCTGTGATGCACAGGGAATGGCACATGAGGAGCATTTGTTACCTGCAAAGTTTATAATTGAAAGCAGGAGATGAATATTGCTTTCTTGCTGATACCAGGCACTTCAGACATAACTGAAAAGCAGCACTAACACATCTTATTGATGTTTGTCAGTCACAGGGTTGGAGGAATCTCGTACCTTTGGGTCATATGAAGAAACCACAATTTGTATGTCTCCTCTCCTGTCCTTGGCTTCTCCAAAGGAGCTTGAAATAGATAATAAACCTTCTGAGGGATAGAAGATAACCTGTCCTGGATCACAAGGTGGCATACCAGGAACAGACCTCAAATCTTGCTTTACAAGTCAGTGTCCTCTCTACCTGCACTAATTTTGTGTTGGTGTGGGGCTAAGAAAGTAAGATCTGGGCACTCTTTAATCCTCCTAGAGATACTTGACTACAAACAGCACTTTCTGCTTCATTTTGCCCTATACTGAGTACTATGAAGAGGGTGGAGTAGGTGCTGCTGCCAGTCCTGCCATAAAATATTTCCCCACATCCAAAGAACTAGCTTTGGGTGGAGTTTAGGTCACCAAAACAAACCAGTCCTCCTGGGACTAGGGCTGATGGGACCACTCTTGCAAGACTAGATGTGAATGTCTGAGCATAATAAATGTAGTCAGCAAATGGCAAAAGCTTGTATTTGGATGAGGCCTTAAATGGTCACATCAGCCAAAATCTACTCTATGCCAGGATCATAAAACCATGCTAAATCCTTGTTTGCCAGCTCTTGATAAAAAAGCAAAACTGGCACACAAATTCCTTGCAGATAAAGCTGTATGTTTAAGCACTTCCTCTCTATAATTTTGTGCCCTTTTTAAACCGCTCAAAATCGATTACTTTATTGCAGCTGACACAACTCCAGTAGATAAATATTATTTCTAAGTAAGTGGTGTAATGGTGGTTTGTTATCCTAACATTTAAGCAACTCATACTGGTCTACTAGCTAAAAGAGTGGAAACTCTTTTCTTCCTACTTTCTTTTCAGTTTCTGAAGCTTCCAGGCTTATATTTTCAAGCATGTGTGGAGTTGTCTACTGAAAGTGTAAAAACTCACTGGGCAAAACCCCATTGTGCTAATGATTGAGCAAGGACTAACTTCAGAAAGCCCAGAGTCTGATCCTGCTTGTAGGAGAGCTAATTCTCGTCCGATGTTCTACAGCCTCTACAAACTCTTGCTGTAATGTTCTAGAAATGTATGTTTTTGAGCAAAGGTGCTTGTTTGCTCCTATTGGTTTTTTTGGAGAAGCTTTGAGAAGGAACTTTCTCACACTCTACAAGACAAAAGTACTCTTTCCTATTCCAAATGGGAAAACCATTCAAATTCACTGCTTTTTGAATCTCCAAATGGTTTGGCTGATGTTCTGCTCAAGGCACGGCTAATATTTGAGGTGAGAAAGTTATCTGGCTATTACAAGTGTGTGTTGTTCGTTGTCACTACAGTATTCATCCTAAAGTGATTTCTTTTGACCACTTGTAGGTGGGGGAACTCTATTGCTATTGCATGCGTAAAGGGTGCCCACCTCTTACTTCAGTGCAGTTAATTCTGGGTTTGGACATGCAGTGAGCCAGAGACCCAGTACTGGGTAAGCATGACTGGGTAAGGAAATGGTAGGTACAATGCCAGGCAGAACCTGCAACAGGGGATGACGAGCACTGAAAAATGGGCAGTGAGATGAAAGCAATAAAACTTCAGTGGCATTTCAGCAGGACATCAGGGAAGAGAAATGTGTTGCATCAAACAAATTTGAATACAGAATAGAGTAAGCCAAAGGGACTGGAATAAGTTGATGGGACTTTGTTGATTAGAATTGATGTGCTTTGCGTCAGACACTAAAAGCAGCTGATCATGTATGATATTGGCTTGAGTTTGTCGCAAACCCCAAAAGATTGCAATCACTTGAAGATTGATGTTGACTTTTGGAGCTTTGTTTTCAGTTTGGAGTTCTTAATGGCTTTTATGTTGCTGTTTGAAATTAGCTTAAGAGTCCGATTTTCCCTGTGTGCCTTACAACAGGATCTATCACACGGGATATCCAACATAAACCCAGAGTACTGATTTATTTTTTGTGAGGACACTGCCTGGACTATGGTGCCTCAATGCATAGTGCTGGGGTTTTGTCCAATAGCTGTCAGACTGGGACTTCTTCTGAGGCTGGATCTGAGATTCAGGCTTAAAAATGTAAGGGTCTGATCCAAAGGGGAGAGAGCAACTTCCTATTAGGGTAGAGTGTTTACTTTGCTGTGAAGTGTTTTGATAGTGTTCTTTCTTTCTTGAAAGCTCTGTGCAGTTGTTTAAAACCAAAATGCTGTCAGCTTTAACAGCAAGTCCTGGAAGCAGTTTTCAAACCACCTTTCTGATTCATCCTGCCAGTTTGCTTGCAGGTATCTAATATATGTGTAAACAGTTCAAGTTTCATGCTTCATGCTAAAAAAGGTGCTCCTGCACATACTTACAGCTTACACTTTTGTTATGAGGAGGTTTAACTGCCATCAATACGGTTATATTGGTGATCAGTCAGTCTGTCCAAACATAATACTTGTGCTCAGAACTTTTCCTTAGGCTGGTTTTGGCTTTACTATGCAAGGACCTGAGGCTATTTAACAAATGTAGCTATACTGCTGTTGACACAAGTTCATACAACCAGCCCAGCTGCATGCAAAGCTTTGAATGGTAGGAACCCCAGCACCCATGAGCTGGTCTGGAGTCATTTTCCATGCTATCAAGTGATGACATTTTCACAGGGCATTCAGGGTTTCCATCACATTCCCACTATTCTGCGGGTCACAAAACTCACCACAAAGATCGTGGCTGAAGCCTACAGACCGTGTTGTTGCGCAGCCTCTTCTTTGCCTCCCTGTCTTGAATTCTTCCTTGATGGGATCACTTCCAGGATGCAATAGAGGGGATGAGGTGATCTGGTTTCCAAAGGGACTATACCCAGCTGCTGCAGCTGCTCTGTGGAAGTGTACCATAGGAAGCAAGACACTAACAAGACTTCATTTTGTATAAATGAAAGATGCAGTCAAGTTGTTCAAAACACCTCCAGTAAATGTTGTAAATGCCTTTTGGATCAGCTGCTCCTGTCTGCTGGTGTCCTCTTGATCTTCACAGGTGCCATTGGCTGTTTTGCCCTTGCCTAAATGCAATGAGTATACTTTAGGTCCTAGGAAGTGGTGAGACTTGGTTTCAAGTGCCTCTGAATGTAGCAGGCCTGCGGTAAGTGTGATTATCTCACAAGGCTGGAGGCATGCCAGTCATTCGGAGCCTGCCACTTCCAGTAAGCATGTACAGCTCAAATCCACATCCAGTGTAATTGTGGGCTTGAGCTAAAATGAAAATCTGGAATGAAAGCAACTAATTCCACTTTGAAATTGGACAAGAGACATTGAATTTGCTAAAAAGAAACATATTTCTACAGTAATGTCTCTCAACCAAGACTGCTGCTACAGTTCAGTCTGCAGAACAGCTTTAAATAAAGCTGCCATATACTGTGGGAGGAAGTTGATGTTCAACTCCTACCACACAGGTGCCTTTTTGATAAGATGCTATTCAGGAGCAGTGTTGGCATCTTCATGTGCCACCACACCATTTGTGTGGCAGTTCTGGCAGGAATGCAATGTGCTGAGCCACAACTGTGCCTTCAGATGGTGTGTTCTGGGCTTGCAGAGGGGCCTGGGCAAAATGTGTGGTGGATCAGATGTGGGTTTAGCTTGCTGAGTGGACAAATGTTGCAGGGTAGTTAGCTTGAGCTTACTACTAAGCTCCCAGTCTCTAAGTTAGCCTAGAGTAGAGGTTGTCAATGTGAATAATACTTGGTAGGACAAGGGGTAATAGGTTTAAACTAAACCAGGGGAAGTTCAGGTTAGATATAAGGAAGAAGTTCTTTACTGTGAGGGTGGTGAGGCACTAGCACAAATTTCCCAGAGAAGTGGTAAATGCTCCATCCCTGGCAGTGTTCAAGGCCAGGTTGGACAGAGCCTTGGGTGACATAGTCTAGAGTGGGGTGTCTCTGCCCATGTCAAGGGGTTGGAACTGGATGATCCTAAGGTCCTTTCCAACCCAAACCATTCTGTGATTTTATGACACAGCCAGCATGTTGCACGGTGAATAAATAGTTAAACACATCTGACCACCAACTGTGGGACTGTATGTACCTGCTGGTCTCAGCCTTTCTGGCTCTATAAATTGCTACTGCAGATGTACTTTGAAATGCTGGAGGACTTGCCTTGTGCAGTTTAAGGCTAAGTATACAGAACTAGCTTGCAGCCTTAGGTTTTATAAAGGCAATATAAACACTGGTGATGCTGCTCAAAGAGCCTGCTGAAGTTTGATCCTGCCCATTGTACCTGGTGTTGTACAGAAAAAGGGGGAGGGATGACACCATCCCTGCAGTCAGCTAAATCACTTAGCATATGACTAGTACTGACCCTCAAACACTGCAGCAAATAACATCTGCTTCCCCCATCTTGTTTTAAGATCATAATCTCTTTTCTCTTCTTTGTTCTTGTAACTGCAGGGGGGCTTGGCTTTTACCTGTGGGCAATCTTCAGGCTGAGATTAGCATACTGATGGAGGAAAGAAAACCTGAGGGCAGCTTAAGCAGTGCCCAGCTCTTGTTCTGACCCTTGATTTCCCCCACCTGATAAGAGCTAGTTCCTTCTCCCACAGAAAACTCACAAACAGCAGCTGGTTATACAGTAATGGAGATTAAGAAAAAGGAATTTGCTGAAGACCTCAACACGCTGGGAAGTCTCTTGTTTAAACCCTGTTTTGCACTTTGCTATCATAGTTTACTTGAGTTATTCCAAACCCAAAGAAAGAGAAGGTGTGCTGTCAACTCATCAGTCAGTAATTTTCAAACCAAAGGTGAGCATGTTTTTCTTAGTGATTTACTGGCAACAAGTATTTGTTTGTGACAAACAGAGAGCAGGGGCTGCATGCTGGCTTGGAGCTGCTCATTGCACCAACCTGCACTGAGGTATTTGGAAGACCTTAAGGCTGCATGGGACGTGCCTAACAGGCGATGGTAGTAAATCTCAGCCTAAGATTTACATGATGATAATGGATGCCGAGTTTGTTTTGTCAGCTGTATGCTAATACTCTTCCTTTAAAAAAGCTTCCTCCCTCCACTTAGTAGAAATTCTGCAGCCTCTAGGCTGTGAAGTTTTGGAGCCTGTTCCTCTCCAGCTCTCTTTAAGCTCCTGTGCAATATCTTATCTCTTGCAGGTGATGCTAATGGGGCTCAAACTAGCAGCACCCTCTGGGGTCTGCTAAATTAGGATAAACCATCTTTGGTAGAGATGTAGAGGCAAAGTTTTGACTTGTCAACCTATTGCTAAACAGGTTGTGATATGCTTTCTGTTCAGAGAAATGATGTGAAGTCCAGGTCAAGTTTTAACTTAGTCTGTGACTTCCTGTCTCTTCCTTGAACTCTTGTTCAAATCTGATGGCTTTATTTCTTGGTATCTTCTGTGCTATAGAGCTGCTGAGCAACATTAGCTTGCTTTAGAGGTGTCTGTATTTCAGTGGTGTCTCAAATCTTTCATGCATACTCACTCCTGCAAACACATTAACTGGTGACTAATTTTAAATAAATGAATAATCTCACTAAGCTGGGAATATTCCTATGAACATAAGTCCTCAGAGAGTGCCTAGGGGCTGAATGGGTTCCACATGTAAAGGTCTGTGGGAAGAAGTTTCTGTATAAAACACAATTCTAAGCATTCGTTTGTATTTACACAAAACACATTCCATCAAAGATAAAGGAATACCTTCCATTTGTAGCTTAAACAGTTTAAATGATTTGTTATAGGCAGTTTCAAATATCTTCTTTTCTATGCCAATTTTTATGATCTTAGTTATGGTTTCCTATAGTTAAAAGACTGTTTTCTCCTTGTTGCTAAGAGAAAAACATACAAACAGCAAAGCAACTAAATGCAGTCAAGTTAACTATTCATAAGAAAGCTACACTGAATGTAAAACCAAATCCTTTCTCAATTTTTTCATTTGCACTACACATGTATTTCACAGGGCACTAAGAATTAAAACTTTTGGACAGGAGCATGATGGAGGCCTGCCCTTTAAAGGCGGTGATAAATTGGGTTTGTAGAGTTACACACTTAAAACATACCTCAGAACATGGTGTGACTGCAGAGCTGAGCAGCTTTGCATCAACTGTGTATACTCAAAACTAGATCCCAGATTTTGTTATTTGATCTTGGATACTCTTTCAGCTCTGAGTGTTGTATTTATACATATCCACAATGCTGTTCTTATGAATGTCATTAGAAACAAATGTAAGCAAAAGTTATTTGAAGTCCGAAATGCACAATAAAGTCACCCGCCCCAATGGCTTTAGTTACATTGCAGGCTGTACTTCAAATATTGCACCCCTAAGGCTTGGGAGGAATGTTGTGTCATCTTTAACATGGATTTTATCTGGGTTTTGTGTCCTTCAGTGTTAGATTTTTCAAGTCAACAGCGAGGGCTTTCCATGTGGAAATACTTGGGGCTTTGAAATTCCTCTAAAAGCATTAAAACTGTGAAACCCTGAAAATGTCAGGGGCTGAGAGGCAGCCCCCAAGAAATAGTGTAAAGGACAAAAGGAGAAAAGTTAGTTTAATGAAGCGAGTGTAGATGAGAGTGTGTGTGGTGCATGCACACATGCATATGCTTGTATGTGCAAACAGCACTGCTTACAGAGCAGGGGTGGCTCTGCATTTGTGTGCGCATTTGATCTGGCTAAGTCTGGAAGTGAGAGAATGCAGCTGTGCAATGTACAAATGTGCTCAGGAGCAAGAGGGAGGCTCCTTTTGGAGGCAGAGAGCTCATATACTGAATTGTATTTATAGGGTGCTTGAAATTAGAGAGTGAGAGTGGTCCCCTTACACCATCCACAAGTACAAATAAGAAGTGGCTTGTGTGGCCTATGAAAAGACATGGAGTTAATGCTGGGTATTTCTGGATGCAAAATATAGGCAATATTTTAATGTTATCTGTGTAATTAAATTTACCAAGGTGCATTAAACCGATGCAAGTCTAAAAGGTTTTCAAACCCATTGATCTCTGAAAGCCAGGAGGGTACAGTAGGACATACTCTTGTAGCCTTATTCTTCTCCCCCGCCCTCTCCTCCCTAAATCTGCCTTTAGCTGTGGTTAGAAGGTAGATACTGTGTTATGATTGCTCTTAAAGCCTCAATGTGTCCAAAAAGCAACAAATGTGAATTGTCTTAGTGTCTCGTCAAAGGTGTACAGAAATAGGTTTAATCATTCTTAGTGTAGGAATGTTAATATATCAAAATGTGGATGAGGAGTGGTGAGCAGCTGTAAACCATGCGTGTAAGGAAATGAAGACCACGTATGCAGGGATGTTTCTCACACATGGAGAAAAACATGCTTTTTTGAGGGGGCTATGCTTAATTTGTACATTATGGTGGACAGTGCAAGTGAAATTGTAGGTTGTAACTGTACATTGATTTCAAATGTGTGGAGCAATATGAAGGTGAATATATGGAATGTTTTCTAAATGTAACTAATACGTATGCATAAAAATCAGTGGCATATTCTTCCCCTAAATATTCTAAAATGGACACTACAGATTTATGTCAACATGCATTCAAAATTAAGACTTTTTTTCAGCTGGATTTGGTTTAGGTATAATACATTCTTGTAAATAAAAGAATTTCATCAGATCACAAACTGGTTTGGATTGGAAGGGACCATAAAGCTCATCCCGTTCCAACCCCCGCCACAGGCAAAGACACCTTCCACTAGACCAGGTTGCTCCAAGCGCCGTTCAACCTGGCCTTTGAAATATCAGATTTGAGGAACAGCTGAGACTTAACAGTTTCCTGTCAGAGTAGAGTATTTCATAAGAGTAGAAAACAAAGAAACCCATCCTGAGTTGCAGACACAATGCACTCTAAGGCGCAGCAGACATAACCATGCAGTTCACAGCCATTATTGCTATTTCTGCTACGTCTCAATTATTCATAATTTTCTATTTGAAGAAATGGCTTAAAATAGAGAAAAAGGGGATATCTCTGACTGGGAAGATCATCTCTTAGTATGACTTGGATAACAGGACTTGTACTTCGCACAGAATAATGTTTGCTCCTGGGTGACTATTGCGGAGACTAATATTTTCAGTAGGATAATCTGTATTACTGGGAGGGGGGGGAACCTCCTCAACAAACAGCTTCACTGTAAGCATAACTATTTTGATGAAAAGCTTATACTAAACCACTGTAAGGTTCTGCTTTAGATGGCTTTAAGAACCTGTATCAGAATCAACAATCCTGTAGTTGAGACTGGCATGAGGGCACAATGAAGTAGAGCAGGGATGTGGATAAAGACTTCAGGTATTCCTGAATGCCTTATCCAATAAACTAAAGCAAAGAAGACTGCTTATTATTGCCTTTTTGGTAAAACCATTCTTGGGTCCTTGCTGCTTCTTTCTGCCAAAGCTGCTCATCTGGGTTTAGTCATCACTTCTGACTAAGACTTTTATCTAAACATTTATGTTATAAAGGCTTTTGCTATTGTTTTGGTATAAAGAAAAGTACACAAATTTTGATTCTCTTTCTAACAAAGCATATGGTCCTCATAAGGACCAGTCAGAGACACTTAAAATTGAATTCTGGGTTTCTTTTCCCCTGCAGCAGTGAGAAATATGCTGATGTAAGGCAAGCCCTACACCACTTCTGACCTCTCCTGGACCTGCCTCTTCAAATGCAACCAGCTCCTTCTTCCTCTTCTGCTTTCAGAGTCACATCTTGACCTGTGCATCTGACACGAGATCTTCAGGTTTTGTTCTGGTTTACAAGCCTTTGAGTGACCTTTCCCAAGACCTGTGCACATGTGTCATGTGCTGTTGCTGTATGTCACATGGATGATGCTTTCCTCTTTATTTTATAGATCAGGGTGCTCATTCCCCAATTTGTCATTAAATACGATTCAAGCTGTTTCAAGCATTTCTGTGGTTCCAGAACGGTCTGTTTTCAGTAGTAGTCCAGAGACACAGTGGGTCCAGACTTCCCAATACTATCATTACGTACAGAGCAAAATAGCAAAATATCAAGAACTGAGTTGTCTTGCTTTTTAGAATGTGTTCCTGAGGATTTTGATTGCTATCCAAGGATGGTCAAATAATCCCTTGTTCATGCAGATGACCAGTGAATTTCCAGCAGGGATGGTCCTGGGAGACTGGTAAATCCACATGTAGTTTCATCTCTTCCAGGCATTTCTCCTTGCTTTCTGCCAGCCAGTGTTTCTCTTGAATATGTTCATTTTCTGTAGAAAGCCCTCCTTGTCTTATTTCTAAGCTTCTTGGTTTTCTTCCCCAATCTCCAAAGGTTTTCTTCTTTAACCTAGATTTTGTCATGTGCTTAAATCATTAAGAAATCTCAGTTCTAAAACTCTATATAATTATTAAATAAGTTGCTGATATCTGAACATTGCTACTTTAAATTTGAGTTCTGAGTATTACTCAACATACATGGAGCAACTGAGCTATGAACTGTAACCTCATACTCAAAGGATATTTGGGAGTCCCCACCAGGGAAAGCTTGCTGTAAATGAGCCAAGCTGAGGAAAAGCTGCAGTTGAAGGTGAAGTTTGCCCTTTTGATTCTTAGACTTCAAAGCTAGAAAGTGTGGGGATGCTACTGAACGTACCTGGTGACAGCTGAAGTTGTTGTTCATGCTATGTGCCAGTCTGGCTTCACTCTTTTTGGAATGCTCTTAGAAACATTTGGTTTGTTTTTTTAAATATTAAGGTCAGTCCCATAATGTGGTCACTAATATGGATATGTCCAAACCAGCATCTACCTAGCTAATACATAAGTAATCAGGGAAGGGCTATAGACCAAACATCAGAAAGGATGATGCCAAACACCTGGGGCACCTAGTGGTTATTTGACTGTGCTAGAAGTCTGTGCTTCTATACTCTCACTGCTGCTGGTAGTGTGCTGGCTCCTTGAGTCCATCTTTTCTGCACTACACTTCTTGCATTAATGCTTGTGTTATATTTATCTATTACAGGCAGGCATTCTTTTTTAGCACTGGTGGTAAATTATTTGAAGCCTGTAGCCTTTACTTACAATATCAATAGATCCTCATTTGATGCTTAACTCTTAAGGAAAATAACATTCTTTTTCAGTGAATGCTGCCAGAGTGGCTGCCCAGCTCTACTTCATGCAAAGAAAGCTGAATAGCTCTCTTTTGCTCTTCTAACCTCCACATTGCTTCGTTGCCTGGGACACTGAAAAGGACCAGTGTACCCCTCTGGACACCATCATGACACAAGCAGCTTAACATTTGAAAGCAAGCTGCATTGGATCTTGATGAAACAAGGGTGGGGATGGCAGAGACTCTTGTCCCATCCTGACAGTTCTGCCTTGGGGGTTTCTAGATGCACTGGAAATCATGACTCTTTTCTGACTTTGGATTAAGCTGTTCCCAAGTATTTGGATTTGCAGGGATACTATCCAGCTGTTACACCCCTTCCTCTTGCAGAGCAGCGTGTGTAACCCTCACCATGTCCTTTTCCAACAAGATGGCAACAGACTGAGGAAAGAGCCCATATTCCAGATCCCTCCACTTGTCAGAACAACCATTGACATATAGCACACTTGTACACAGGTACAAAATCTACAGGGTGGTGTTATCTGGTAGCTGCCTTCTAACTGGTCTGAATCTGGGAGGGTGAGAGCTCATACATGATACAGGATGAGCTCATCTGGCTGTCAGGAACCTGTTTTGAGCCCATCTGCTTGCAAAACCCTTGGGTAAAAATTATTACAAAATACCAAACTGCAGGGTGCCCCAGGATATCATCTGGATTCATATGTGAGAAACAAAGCAATCATTAGGGAATAACTTGAAAAGCCAGTCCTGGAGCCTCTGAAACCGCATCAACATTATTGGGAGGAATTTCCAGACTGGCATCAGCTCTCAACAGCTTTGATTTTAGTTGCAATAAGATGTGGCCAAGAGGTCAGAGTTTAGCAGTTGGTAGTAATATCAAACTCCACACCTACTGCCTGCAGTATCAGAGTAAAGATAAGGCTTGGGATTTTAACTTCTCCTATTTTCTCAGTTTTTCAGCTGAAATCCACTTATTTGGGGAAAAAACAGCTAAAACCTAAAATCTTGTGTTGCTGGATAAGATGGTCTTGGAAAAAAATCATTTGGTAGAATTTGATGTCTCCAGTCCACATGCCAGAACAGAGGACCTCAGGCAGGGTGAAACTTCACGAAATGCCTTCCCAGGGAAGCTTTAATTTGTATAAAAATAAAACCAAATTTAAAAAACAGAATATAGAAAAAAATCCTACGTGGCCAGGAGAACATGGAATGAATCCATTGTTTAGTGCTCAGTTCTGCCTTTATTTTACACAGCAGGCTGCTCCTCAGGGGTAAAAGATGCTGCAGCAGATGAAAGCGATTTGCCCATCTGTTAGAGGATATAGGGAGCACTTTGAATACTCACAAATACATGATGATTGAATCAGAAGAGTTTAACTCTGAATCAAGGAATTTATCTCATCCTGCTCAGCTTCTATCTAAATACAAGTGTGCCCAATTTTGAAATGAAAAAAGCTATTGGATTGTATTGGATACATTGCAGAGATGGGTGTTGTGAGGGTGAGAGACTTCCTCTAGAACTCTGGAGCAGAAACAGTTTTGGGGAGCGATGGCTTAGTTTGAATTCATCCACTTTAGGCTTCTCTTGCTGGAAGTTCGCTGGTTGCTAGTTGAGGCAAATCGTTGCTCCCCACAACTGGGATGTGAACAAACACAGCAGTAAAAATCTTTACCCATATCAATATTTAGTTTCTTTTAATACTGTATCTGTCCCTCAGCTTAGTTACAAATAAAACTATTCCAGCAGGAACTTGCCCTTCACATGTATTTCTTGATGGAAAACCACAAGCTTAGGAACAGTTCTGATTCTCTCTAAGGTGTGTAATGAGAACCCACGTCATATTTGACGAACTCAAGGACTGATAAGTGCATGGTTTTCCATGCCCAACTTCTTTCCTGCCTCACAAGAGCTGTGGAATAAAGTGAGAAACAGTTTGTGTATCTCAGTACAAGCTGATTGAGTCGTTACAAATGCTCATTGCATCAGAAGATGGAAGATAATATGAGAACTGTTTGAGTTCTGTCATCTTTCTGCATACAAACTCAATAACCACTGTGAGACTGTCCTGAGTATTTTCTAGGGCAGGGATTCCATGGGGGGGAAGAGTATGGAGAAAAGGAAAATCCGTCCCATCAAATATGGAGAGGAAAGCCGAAGGTGCTCTGCAGTGTGAGTGCCAGGTGCTTGTTTGGAGCCACAGGAAGGTAACTGCTACTATCCCTTGCCGTGCTGAGCTACCACTAAAGCTGTTGAAACCTAGACTTTTTTTAGCTGTATGCAGTTTTTCTGGGTAACCAATTTGCAGCCTCTTGAAGGAGGGGGGATTTTCAGGGGTGTGATCCTAACTGGAACTGAATTTGGGCACTGAAACTGATAATAAAACCCCAAAACAAAGCATCAGTACCAAAAACTTAAGTCAGTATTGTGAAATCTTTGAAAAGCACCGAAGGACTCAGACATAATTTAGATAGAAATTACCTCAAATCTTTTGGCTTGGATATTCTCAGTCTGTTTCTTCCCTGTGATGATGCACTGTTTCCAGTTGCATCTGCCTGGAGCCCTTTCCTCTGAAAGATAGCACTCATTTGAAGAATGAGGTGTCATAATCCACAGGTCTTCCAGCAAAACCTTGAGGCTACGGTATTGCAGATGGCTATAGCCAGAAGCCATTGTGCAGCTTGGAAGCTGAGATACTCCAGCACACCTAAAGCCTCAGATACGTTCTCTGCTCTATTAAACATCTCACAAGATTATGTTTGCTGGTGAGAGACAGCAAACATAAGCATTAACCAAACTTCAATATCTCTTTTAGCCCTCTTAGGCATACTAAAACATTTTGATTCTTCTCATTGCCACTAGCATCTCTTAGCAGAGTACTAAAGGTAAGGTATTAATGTTCTTCAATGTGTAGAAAGTTTTCAGAGGGAACTGCATGCTTTGCAGACATCGGGTTGAGAGTGGACAAGCCCCTTGTGGACAGAAAAAGATGGTGCTGGAATATTTTGTTTCTCATTCCTAACTTTCATTAAGGAAATGGCAGGTTGACTTCTAGATGCTGTGAGCATTTAATCCAATGGATTTGAAAGTGAGGAGAGTAGTTTACTTTTACCAGCTTGAATATTACACACTTTCTCCTCTAGAAGATATACCATGACTTAATTACAGTATTGTGGTATCAGTCATTCAAGGTATGAGCCAGCCGTTGGAAATGCTATGGAAGTGCTGAGTATGTCCTGCTTCAAACCATTTTCCCTGCTGCAGCAGGGGAGATGAACTCATACCCCATCAAAGAGACTGGTGGGCTGACATGGTCATTTGTTACACTTGGACTACGAAGGGTGTGTGTCTAATTGGCAGCACTGATTTTGTATCTTGCAATTATCCAGTCATGCCAACATGAGTCTGTTGGACAATTCCTTAATGGAACTTTGCTTACTGTTCAAATCCTTTGTTTAGATGTGGTGTTTTGTTTGCTTAAGCTGAATGAAGTAATGATCACTTGGGTCTCCTGAAAAGAAACATTAGCTTTGAGGAAAACAATAAGTTATTTCTCCTTAGCAGCACCTCCCTTCCATTTCTGTTTGTTTCTCTTTCCTAGTTCCTCTGAAGTTCAGAGGTTTCGCAGTCTGAAGTGATGGTCATTTGGGAAACTCTTGATACAGAGAGGTAGGAATTGAATGTTTCTATTTCTGAAATAAATTTCTTTCATTTCTTGTTAATGAGAATATTTCTCTTGTTTTTTGGGGGTTTTTTTTGTTCCCCTCTGGGAGAGATTCAGCAGCAGTAAGGCTCTAAGAATGTATGGCTGAACTATCTACTGCTGCTCTGATTCCAGTGGAGTTGGGCCAGCAGAGGCTCTGGCCCACTATTTGTCTGTTTCTCAGAAATGCTTTTCTGAATAGATTTGCATTGTTTCCCAGAAGAAGGCAAACACCACTTAATGTAATAATTCAGGCAAGTCTGTAAGTGGGAGAATCATATGGGAAAGAATAAACATGGGAGTGAAGGCTACCTCGTGTCCAATTGCCTTAACAGGTTATATAGTGCATGAAGCAGCCAATAGTAACTCTTACATCTTCATCTAGATATAAGGATCTATCATTTGTCTGGCACCTGAATGTGTATCTCTTCTCCCTCTAGCAATCACTGAGTACATAAATGAATGCTTTACATATCACAGAATAAAATCAAGGACTCAGAGGGTCTCCCACTTAGGTATAGTCAGGTTAAATCTGGCCCATAACAAATAAGCTGAAGAAAAAAGCGGGTAGGTGCTCATTCTGAGCAGCTTACTTCAGCTTAGCTATTCCTGTGAATATACAATCATATCATCTAATGAGTAGGGTGAACTCTGAGGCCCACTGGCTTCTGGGTTTTGTGGCTGGTATTTGTTACTGGTGTAAGTGATTTCAGGACACTGATGCATCTTGTTGGAAAAGCATCTATTTGTTATGGGCTCACATCTTCATCTAAATGTGCCAGAAAGGTCAGCTGGGAAGAGCTTGCATGATGTATTGCTGTTGTTGGATACTTGCAAATCTGGAAGTCTTGCCATGCTTGCAGCTTTCATCCATGAGCGCAGGGATATCTGCATGATATAAACATTTGTGGTCCTTTGGTGTAAAGTCATCTAACTTTATAAAGTTCTAAGCACTCAGCTGTGTGTGAACAGCCAAACTGTGATGTCAGGCCCATGTAATGGCATTTTCCTTGAGCCAGTATTCCTCCTTGGTAGGAATTCTGTGGCTTATTGCAGGATGGGGTGCTTGTTACTGAATAAGATGATCCCCTTGGACTGAGTCAGTGAAGGAGAGCACTCCTGTACTTGGAGTCAGAGGGAATTGCAGGAGGTTAAACCTGCATCCCCACTCCAAAATGAATGTCACAGGCAGCACGTGAGGTCCATTGCATACAATCTTCTGTAGTCATCTGGTTTCCTTGAAGCCCCTGTTTTACAGGGGATTACAGCAAAGGAGTTTTGTCTCTAATCCTAAAGCACCAAAAATATATTGTGCTGGCGTGGGGGGGAGGAATTCCTTCCGTTTCAGCAGCTTTCAGGCCTTGTTGCAAACACTGGGCTGTTTGGCTGCATATCTTCCTGAGAACAGACTGAGTCACTGGCCAGTTCTAATGTCGCTTTTCGCACAACTGGCAGCATGTCTCTGCTTTTTAGATGTGGAACAGTTGTGGCATCTCTCCCTGCTTTGGACAGAGGCACGGCGTGACCCTGTGGCTCTGTACAAAAGGCCATAGCCTTACTGACAAGACGCCATCATATGAGTCACTTAAGAGTAATAATATTCCAGAAGGTCTGAGCAGCTGTGAGAAAGATCCTGGTATGAGGAGTCTTCTGAGCTCTAGTCCAACTGGATCCATCCTTTCATGCTGTTTCCCATTGTCTGCTGCTGCAGACAAACTTAAGAGCAGCTGACTGCAGAGCTAGGGGGAAATTTCCAAAGTGCTCCTAAGAGAGACCACCCAAAATTCCTGACCAAAGGTAGAAATGGCAACTGGGAATGAACCCTTCTGTAGAGAAGAAAAGTTATGGCCTACCGCTACTTAGAACAACCTCATTCTCCTTTTTTTGGAAGCCTTTCTCGGTTATGTTGGTAAGAGGTACTTCTGCTGGGGACTAGAATATGTAACCATATCCGAGGGGCAGATAGATGTGTCTGCAGGTTCTCCTGCAAGTTGTTCCTCCAAAAGGGGAGCTGAGTGCTTGTGACTGAGCATCCCAGAAAGCCTGGAATGAGTGAGGGTGACCCCAATCTGTCCATTTGGCAAGCTTCAGTAAGAGCTGGAGAAAGAAGAGGCATGATGATGGGGACAATGTTATGCTTCAGTGGATGACCTGTGCACTAAAGGGCTATTCTCAAGCAGCCTGGAGGGGAAAAATCCCTTTAATAGACTAGACAAAGTACAACTTATTTCTCTTCCACCTGTGCTTGTTCAAGAACAGGACTAAGTCTGGCCTGCCAGGTATATTTGTCCCCAGAACACCGTAATCATTTACCATAAAACACCAGCCACCGGAGCTTCCATGAAACATGCTCTGAATAAATATTTTCTGCTTCGTCTATTTCTGTGAAAAGGGTCTTTTGATGAAAGTATCATTAGTACATTTGAAAAACCCATCCCCTGACTAGTTATTTACCGAGTCTTTAAATACACAGGCTGAATAATTGACTCTTGTGAAAGCTCTGCCACTGTAGACCGTGCAGAAATGCCCCATGTCTCAGTTTGGAGGCTCCAGTAATTTCCTCCCTGTGCTGCAGACAGTGATGTGGCTGCATTTGTGTGGATGCCCAAGGGGAGAACCTCTGCCACCACTCCCTGTCTGACCCAGTGGTGCAGGACATAGTCAGTGTCTCAAACCTTCCCCTTTCCTGTGCATCATGTTCCAGGCTATGCTCAAATGGAGAATGGGGCTTGAAAGACACTGTGAAACCTGCAGATGTCAAGGGGCATTGAGTTTTCAACAGCTTGTGTTTCTGGTAGGGCTGGGGGTCAGTCTTGTCCTTCAATACTGTGTAACAGAAAGACCAGCCTGAATTACTTTAGTAGGATTTAAGGAGTTTCAATGTGGTTTTTGTACCCCTCTTGTGTGGAGGGGAGGGCTGGTGGTGTGGTAGTGCTGCTCTCCCATCTAGCCAGCACTCTTTCTGAAAGCCCCTATCTACAATCAACATGTCTGTCTCCTTGCTGAGTTCCTATTCAAAATGGACAGTGCTATGGGAACTTCATCTTGGGTGGAAATCTATGGAACATCTGACTTGACACAAACTATTTCAGAACATGCCTTCTACTAACCATGACCTATTTTGCTGCAAGCCAAGTACACATACATATAGAAAAATAGTTCAGAGACTGATGAAGGGTTACTGGGTAAGCAGTTGGTAAATTTTGACCCATGTCATATCTCACTGAGCTTTTTATGAACTAAGGAGCTGTAAAATATCTGTGAACCCTGATGACCAGCAGCGTATGAGATGAACAGCCAGCTCATACTGGAAAGTGTAGCAGGAGCCAGTAAATGGAAACAGTCTTGGTTTCTTTTGCTATAGGTGTTAGATGTTATTTTCACTCATGGTTTGCATCTGCTATAATGCACTTCGGGTCCTGCAAGATAATGCTTGGGAGCAGCTGAAAAGTCCCATTAGGGAAGAATTGATCAACTTTTGTTATCTTGTGTTTTATCCTTACTTAGGGAAGGTTGCACCTGGGTGTGTGGAAGTATACAGCTCTATCTGTAGTGTTGGTGGGAAAGAAGACAAGCTGCAGACCCCCCAGCTCCCACTTCTGTGGGGCTCATTCTCTTGTGTTTTCTGGAGTTTTTGGGAATATTGGTGCACTAAATTCTGATAGGAATTGAGTTTGTAAGTGGAGTTGTTAAATTTTATGAGACATGCACCATACTTAGAGTAAGTTTTTTGCTACAGTTACGTTTAACATCCCCTGAAGCTTAAGCTAGATCAGACACAATTCAACCATAATCCTTGTCTTTGGAGGAAAAGACAAAATGCTGGTGAGCTGAATGAACTAAGTGCTTCTTTTCTTTATGCACATAATACACAAAATAAACACGTTGGTTGTACTAAGAATCACTTAGTCCTCCAAGTCCTGTACATTCAGTAACATAGCTTTTGAAAAAAGAGAAAATTGCCTTTATCAGTGTCAGCATCTTTAAGACCCTAAAATAGCTCTTAACTTGGTTCTGTGCCCCAGAATCTTGATGGTGTTCGGGTATCTGCCCCTACCTCCGGGGCCTAATTCAGTCTAGTAAAATGAGGCTTAGGGCCCTAAATCAGGTGGTGCTTCCTGAAACATTCCAACCAGATGCTGTAATAGAAATTATAGTTGCCCAGCTGCTAACATCCAGAAGTTGATTCTATTGTTTTTTCTATAATGGATAAACAGTGATTTATCTAGAACCAGATCAGTTCTATAGTTGCTTCGATTGTCTAATCATTTGTTCTTGACTACTTTTTATATTATGAATATTTGTATTATTCAGAAAGGTTTGTTATTTTTAATGAGAAGTTTACTAGTGTATTTTGCCTATCTTCTCCATTAATGAAAAGATGCTCTAATGGTGCTATATTTACAGCTCTGCAGTGCCAGAACAGCAGAGGGTCCTCAGAACCTACTCGTGAGCCTTGCTCTGTGTATTCAGGCATAGCATGTATAAAAATGTTGGCTGTGACTATGCTGTTGCAAAGGTGATGGGAACATTTTGCAATCTGAAATCACTTTCCTGGTGTGTTTTTTGGGGGGAATTGAAACCCTTGGTAAAAGTCTGAATTTATGAATGTAGTGCTACCATGTACACATTGAAACCAAGAACCTTTTGAGGTTTAATGATAGGTTAAGCCTTTCTGCATGACTCTGGGAAAGATTATTGAGGAGACCCTTTTTATGCAACTAGTGCCATGCGAAGAGCTGTTAGTCTAAGCTGGCATTCAGTTCTTCACATTTAAACTTGGGGAGAGAGTGTTTGACCCAAACCTCTATATAAATAGTCTCAAAATCCATTTAGATACATACCCTGAGTTAAAGTAGACTGAACTGAAAACTACCAACATCCTTGTGTCCTGAACCCATGGAGCTAGATTTGTGTGGGTAGGAACTGCCTATTTTAAACATGTATTTTGGAATGTGTGGTTTAAGGGCTGGAAATTGTGCCTCTGTTCTAGGTATTTTTTGTTTTCCATAGTTTCCAGGCTGATCTCTTAATAAAATAATATTGATTGTGCTAATATTCAGTGTTAAGGGGAGGATGGCTTTGTGCTTGCTTCTCCCCAGCACATCTTCAGGCCACAGTGGTGGTCCAGCAGTGGCAGCACAGCAATATTGTTCTCTAGTGCTGTGTATGATCACTTCAGTGCCCTTTTGAAAATATCACTTCACACTTGTCTGTGCTGTCATGCAGACAGCACTTAATGCATTTACTTATTCATCTAACTGCCTATTCGGCTGCTGTTTCCATGTTGTTCCTGCTACTTAAAAAAAGCTTGGTGTGGTCAACAGGCCAGAAGAGCCACATGTTCCAATCCCAATGGAATGGGCCATTTTAGCTCTTCTAAGTTACCTTGGAAATTTATCTCCTGTATTTCTATAGCTCTTGTCTTGAAATAACAAAGCTCGTGGTTGCAGGAGAGCATATATAAGATGTTCAAAGCAGCAAGGGGGACAACAGCATCTATCTATTTCTTATAATAGGCAGTGTATTAATCATCCCTTAATGTCAGTATTACATGAATACATTGAACGAGGCAGCCCCTGTTTGAGAAACCATTGGAACTGCCAAAAAAGTTCAAACCAGAGACTAGATGCTATGCTGTTTATCAAGTAGAGCCCCTGTTCTGACTGGATAAGGAATAAGCCACTTTCCATGTTGCCAACTGTTTTTTGAAGGGGATCTGAAAGGAGGCTGTGTGAGGATGTATGTAAGAGGGGGAAATGAGCAGAAACAGTGTTAGATATAGCAATGGATCTTAAGAAAATGAAACAATTTGAGCATCAGCCTCAATGTGCAAAAAGACTTTATCTGGGAAGACCTGAGGAGAAGCTTATAGGCTAATGTCATAGCTTCATTAGCTTTGGAAGCAGCTGAGTGTTGGTGCTGGCATTGCTCAGCAGCATATGTAAGGTGTGACATAGGATCCTCTACCTCTAACACCAATGTCCTTGCCAAAGGTGGTGTATGAACGTACATTTTGAGCTGTCATTTATCACTGTAGACAAAACTAGGCTTGGCTAGATGCTCTATTTAAAGCAGAGATGATAATAGTACTTGCTATGGTTATAGGCTTCCCACAGTACTGAGGAAACATGACAAATCCAAGCCAACTATTTTTCCGGATTTAGTGCCAGAGCTCAGTTTGCATAGGTGGCAGTATTGGAGACTCTCCAGAGAAAGCTTTTTATCTGACCATTCATTTCTACGAGCTGTTCTCATCTTGAATCCCATCAAGTTGAGTCTAAACCTGCCATAGCTGAGAGCCAACCAAGCTGCTATCCAAAACAACTCGCTGGTCTCAAACCTACCGCAGACTGAGACAAGCGAGTCTCAGATAAAGGCAGAGCTGGGCTTTTCCATTTCTCTGCTTATCAGAGCTAAAAGCCGTTTTCTAACAAGTTGAACTCATCCAAAAGTACTAAAAGGGGTAAATATGGATTACTAGCTGTTTGCTTTCTGCACAAACATGTAGGTTTTCACCATTGGCATGGGCAAATGTAGTATCACATAGTGTGCTGAAGCCCACCCACCCAGGCAGATAGGTGGGTAAATGTGAGTTTGCCAGTGGACTGTTCTTGCTTCACTTCAGACAGTTTGTAGATGAGAGGAGTGAGCTGTAATGAGTTACTTCTGCTACTGGGAGTTGTGTCTACACCTCGGCTGAATGACTGACACCTCTGAGTAAGAGCACTGAGTAATAATGAAGTTTGCAATGAGCTCTCAGACAACAGGTCTGTTGTAGTGAAATGCTGGGAATTGGGCTGTTGTCCAGTGTCTGAAGATACTGGAATTCTCTGGTTCACAAGTAATAAAAAATAATACTTTTCTATTCCAGAAACAATACCAAAACCTTCTCTTCTATAATATATGTACTCTTCTAGAACATGCATATATACACATATGGGAAAAAAAATTGCAATGCTTTTACTGTCTGAGCAGTTCTATCAAGTGGCCACCCACTTTGAGCTGGTCCCTTTCTGGAAAGCAAAGCTCCTGGAAGCTGGGTCTTGTGATCTGGTAATCTCTGTCAGCAGCCTTGGAAACATGGCCTACTTCTTTCAGACCAATGTTTTCTGCCTGTATTTGGAGGGAGCCAACAAAGATGGCCACAAATGGGGTCACCTCTGAAATTCCAGGTTGTGAATGGGAATGACAGAAGTGAGTGAATCCTTAAGTGTTTGAAGATGAAGCATTGCCCAGCAGATTGAAACCTCTTGTGTGATATAAGCTTTGAGAGCAGTGATTAGTGCTGAGCTATCTTAAAATTCCTGAAGCCACCAATTATTCAAAGGCTTGAACAGCCTCTGAAAGCCTTTGCTGACTTATGTTCTGTTATGCTGGAAAACAAAGGAAGGATCAGAATCTCATGACTATGAGAATATCCTGAGTTTAAGCACATTGAATGCTGAGGTTCCCGTGTCCTCTAGAGAATTGTTACTACTTTGTGCTGAGTTCTGAAAAGTCAGACCACACCACATGCAAAAAGAAGAGCAGGTAGTGATGCTGCATGAACTGGCTGATCTTGAATATGACATCGTATGTGCAGACTCTGCTCCCATGGGATTCCCAGTGGAGAGGGTTCCTGATTGCAGCAGTAAACATAGTCTGAGGCATTTGGTAAGCATCTAAAATTCTTGTGTTCATTACAAAGTAAGGGCCATTGCTCCTTTATGTTGACTTGGCTCCCTAGATTTGCTCAGCCTGTTTCTCTGTTATATTTTAATGGTTATAGTAGCTACACTGAAAGCCCTTCCCTGAGATTACTCCTATTTTAGGCATATGTTAGGTAACTCACCAGATGATTTTAACAATGTATAAAGCAATTTTCTCTGCTCTCTAGTCTAGGGGAAACAGGAGCCATGCAAAGCTGGAAGGCATTGCCAGTTGGAAGCAAAGGAACCCTAATCATTAGAGGCCTCCTAAACCTGGGGTTAGAACTTTAAGCTGAAGCATAATAGCAGTATCAGCACAAGGTAGAACTTGCCAATAAGAAGTGAAATGCTGTCTGAAACAAATAGCCTCACAAACCTGTGCAGCTGGATTGATTGAAAAGCTTGATTACTCATCCTTTCCTGTCTAGACAGACCTAGCTTTTAGATTTCATTTAAAAAGTGAGTACTTATCATGTTTGATGACTGTCTTGGTGCTGGGGTGAGGTTTTGGGAATTACTGTCAATATGATTGAAGATTTGAGTTTGGGAAAGTATTACTACAGTGGTCTTACCTTTTGCTGTAGTTTAGTGAAAAAAACACGCTCTTCATTGGGGGGTATAAAAGAGAGAACTTTCCCCTGCCTCCTTTGCAGAATTTGATCACAGTGAATGTCCTTGGCATATTCTAAACTGGCATATTTGGGAAAATCTTGGCCCTTTTGGAGATAAACAAGAAATATTGAATCCTACCGGGTATAAAACTGAACAAAACCAAGGTTGTCAAATGTATCAGGTGTATGGAGAAAGGAAAGCAGATTAATGTGTACCTGGAAAACTTTTATATCTTGGGGATAGTGTAGCTTGTTTAAAATCATAAAAGCATAAGGTGACTTGTGTAAACTGTGCCCCAGGCTTTACATTGTATGATGGTGGTAAAGTTCTCCCCTTTCTTAGAGCATGTCCAGGCAGGGCAAAGGCTTTGTTTTTCCCCCTTCTACCTGTTGCTCTTGTTGCAAAGTGATTTCTCATTATTGACAGGCAGAGAAAGGGATGAGGAACCACGGAGGTGGCAGTGTGCCATGCAATCTTTAAAGGGGCCATTTGTTGTCAACCCTCTAACTTATACATCAGGAGCCTGAAAGCTGAAGACCCTGATTTGAATCAGTCTTATTTATTTTGATAGACTCCAACAGATTCAAGCGAAATGAATGCGAGAAATAAATTTGACAGTATCAAAACTCAGTTTTGTTGGAGAAAATGAGCTCACCCTTGTTTTCCCTCTTGCTCTTGAGTTAATCTGGGCAAACTATAAAGAATCCAAAGAGATTTAAAATACTCAGGCTTTGTGCTAAGACTTTACAGGTGAATAAAAAAGCATGATGGCTTATGATGGTATTTATCAAACATATTTTTAGGAAAAATAATATGTCAAGAAGAAAAATATCTCCTAATGTTGCACTTATGGTGAATTTCAGAGCCTTTCAAAGAAGAAAGAAAATGGTCATGGCTGTTTACTCATAAAGTAGCACAGATAATAGATCTACAACATGGTATTAACTTAGTGCTGCCTATTGCTCTATAATTAACTTCTGAACATATTACAGGATTTACCTTTTGCAACCCAGCCAATATTGAATTCAGAGTTAGGGATATCTGAGTACATTTCCCGCTTCAAATGCAGTTGCTTTAAATGATTGAGAATAGGAGAAATTAAGTCATTTTAGCAGAAGGGAAACTCTAGGCAAATCTAAGATCTGCATTTATAGAGTCTCTTTACTCTTAAACTGGAATAGAACAACGGGTGCAAAATACCTGCAGAGATGAATGCTGAAAGGACATGCCTACAGCAGAGTTGAGAGCTAAAAGAGAATCTCAGTCTAGTACTTCACTGGATGCTCTTTCTAGGTAGTCTGTACTACCTGAGTCTACTATGAAGATCACTGAAACATCATTACATGAGGAACCCAACAGAGTACTAGAGATGATGCTGTGCCATACCAGAGTGTGAGCTGACTTCATTAATGGTCTCCTCCTGATCTCTTCACTATCTCTCTATAGATGTTGTTGGACACCCTAGCTCCAAGAGTGCCTGATCCTGAAAGCAAATCGGATCCTGAAAGTGACCTTGGAGAGAAGCTATAGCAGGTATTTGAGCTGGCCTTTCATCTGTTATGAAGAGTGCCATGCTAAGTACTCCTTGGCTGGTGCTTCAGGGAGCTGGCACAAGCAAAGTGCCAAGGAGCTCATTTTAATAGAGCTGGACTCATTAGCATTCCAGATGCTGGAAATGTGCATAGCTGGATCACTGCCAAACAACAAACCTCTTCACGTGTAGCTTTCTGCTAGCCTAAAAATAAACTTCAAACTGACTTTATTAAAAATCTCTATATGTATACCTATATAAACATATATATTTATACATATATAAACACACATTATGGCCTAGCTGGTGTTTGCCCATTGCCTGCTTAAAGGATGAAGTGCTGCTCTGTCCTTTGCTGGTGAACACTGTCAGGTTGCAAGAACTATGTTCACTCCAGGTCTTGAGGTGACAAGTTAGGTTTGCCTCATAGCAAGAGATACTCTGAGATACTCTGCTAGCTCTTGAGCTCAGAGAGGGACTGTCACTTTAGAGTACTGTATCACCTTGGTTAACATGGCTGTAACCCCTCTGTGACCAGGCTGGCATTTCATCATGTGTATGGAAATTTAACTTCTTGTGAGTGGGAATGTTTTGAAACACAACCTCTTCAGTAAAAGCTAGAATAGGTGATTGTATGAAAATAGCAATTCAGCTGGGGTAAGAAAAAGATGAAATGATGCTAAAAACTACGAGGACAGGAAAAAGAATGAACTAAATCTGTGGGAACATATGGGTCGTTAGCACATCCTTCCCTTAAGAACTGCAGGGGGATTTTGCTACTCAAAAGTATACAGAGAAGGACAGAAATAGACGAAGGGTGTGGAATGACTTTTGTACAGGAGGTGACTGAAATTGTTGTTTCAGCATGGAAGAGATGAATAAGAAAGAACTGTCTTTAAATCCATGACCTACAGGGAGAAGGTCAATGGGGAAGGCTTAGTCACCTCATGGTTTAAAACTCAGAGACAGCAAATTAAATTGCTAGCTAGATTCTTCAAAACAAATGAGAAGAGGGACTTTGTCACACTGCAAATGAATTGGGTGCAGAAGTCATTGCCAAAAGTTGCCAAGCGACTACTGAAATCCAAAAAGGAAAAAACCCCACCACTTTTAGAGAAACTACTGGAAAGATTTATTGAGGATTATTAAACTCAAAGGTCTGTTTAAGCTCAAGAAGTCTGAGCTGCACATGGCCAAAACCTGAGAGAAGAATGAGAGGTGTTGCTGAATGTGTGCCCTCATGAATGTCTGTCCTCACATGCTTCCTTATAGTTGGCTGCAGCAGTTCAAGGGAGGTTACTGTGCTTGGGTGGCCCCATAGTCTAATCCACTGCATGCAGGTCCCTCAAGAGAGGGAAAACTTCCTGAATCAATAGGCTGCAGTGGAAAGGCTGGCTGCAGTGCTGCAGAACTTGATTAACAAACACATCCCCTGAGCCACTATTTGAATTTCTACCCTCTTTCCCTTGAGGAGCTAGTTTTCTGGACTTGATTCTTTCCAAAAGGCAGGGACGGATCTTTAAAGATGCTCGGGGATTTTAACGCCATGTATTTTAAGGAGAAATCTGTATCCTTATGGATCTTTCTAAAAAGAGGTCACCTATACTTAAATAGACCTATATAACTAGTTCTTGCATGCTCTGTTTTAGCAGAAGGAAGTTTACCTGCTAATCTGGTAAAGGCCCTGTTCTTCCTCAGGCTTTGCCCATTCCTGCATTTGTAGATGTGGATTTCTACTTGGGAAGTTAAAAATGGCTGGTCCCTCTGAGCAAGTCACCCAGTGACACAAATCAGATGAGAGACGGCAGGGGAGAAGTTTCATAAATCACAGTAGTGGAGAGGCCTGATTTTAGGGAAAAGGGAAGAATGAGGAAAAGCTTAGCAAATTCAGTGTGGAAAAAAACTGTGGGAGAGCAGTGTCAACAAATATCACCCTAGGAAGTGATCAGCAATGTAGTATCAAATCATAACTATACTGAAAGACGAATTAGGCTCCCTTCTGAATGGGGCCAATTTACTGGAGTGTACTGCACCGTTGCAGACCTTCCAAGGATGTCTGAGACGGGAAATACCCGTTTACTATGTGTTTACCTATATATGGTGGCTCAATGAGTGTGTCTGCAAATGATCCCAGTTCCCAATCAGATGATGTTGGGTATAACCACTCTTTTCTCCATCATAGTCTAGTTCAAAGTTAGTCTTGTGGGTTTATGGCTGGCTAGTTCCCTCTCCATTCTGTTACACGGTCTCATTTTTAATTAAACACCCGTCATTTAAGGAACTAAAAACAGTCAAAAGAAGTTTTGTTGACCAAAGTCTGAAAATATGAAATGTTCTTTGGGGGGTTTTGGGTGTGGATCATGAGGCACATTTTCGTAATATTTAGTATGTCATCTTCAAGCAATGTTTTTAAACCTCAAAACTCCAGGGAAGTTCTGTAGGCTTTAGCAAACAGATGTTAGCAGTCAGGAAAGAATTATCATTCCTGCCCAAAAATATTCCCTGCTGCCTATCAAGATATAGGAACACTTTCAGGATATGTCTCTTATGGAAGTGGGGACACAATGTTTTTGTAGGTCTGTGAATCAATAGATTAAAAAGGGGTCTTGAGTTCCTCTTAATCTATCATCAAGGCCATGTATCATTTGGGATGTCCTGATTTACAAAAGCATGTATTAATGCACGCTTTGTCCCTATCTTGTAGCTGCCTAAAGTTGACTCAGCTGCTGCTTTTAAGTTAACAGTCTTTTAACTTAAATGTGTGCACTAAGATCCTTCATATCCCAAATTCTGTAATCTGCTTCAGGGATCAATGGGAATTAACTGTGAATCCAGCCCTCTGCTGTTATGAAAACTGAGGAAGCGTTGGCCCTAGAGTTCTGGATAAGGGGAAAACTACAATATCTTGTCAGTGGGAAAAGCTTAGTTTCACCTCTATGAAACTACATCAACTTTCTGGCATTTTTTATTTAAAGCTTAATGGCAAAGGTGTAAAGAGGTTCCTGGGACACAGCATGAAACCATGGCTCACCAAAAGGACTGGGAGCTTCTGCTGTTTAGCAGTTTAACAGTGACTTCATGAAACTACCAAGCAACATGGGGATAAATGCTTGAAAATGAGCTGACATTCTGCTGTTGTACAGTGAGAAACCAAAGGGCTGTCTCTACGTTCTCATTGCAGAAGCACCACATAATAACACAACTGCATTATCTTTGGGTTGATGCAACTCCATGCTGCGTTCTTCCCACAGGAGAGCATAAAGGATATTACTCCCCCATTCTTCAGAGCTACCGTGCTTTAAGATTGAATGGAAGCATCCGAAATCTTTCTCTTCCTTTGTAGAAGCCCATGGTGAGGGTGGTATAAAAACCTGTAAATAACTTGCCTATGCAGCCAGCTGTGACCCTGTGGCTTCTTGTTGCCCTCTAGATTTATGTCCCTATCACCACCAAAAGCTGAACATACAGCAGAAGAGCTGTGTGTTTAAATCCAGAGGTGGCTGAACTTAATCTCTGCATGTGGCTTCCCTGTTCTGCTGCTTTTCCTAACCTTTCCTGGGCTATGAAGAAAATGGGAGAGAGATGTAAAGGAAGTTATGAAGGTTTTAGGTTTTCTTTTAGTGCTTTTGTCAGTGGGAAGCAGAGAATGTTTTGGTATTGGTCTTAGTCTGAACTGGTGTACCATTTTCTTCTTATATCTAGCCAATGGATCCAGTGACATAGCTCCCCTTTCATCCTTCTGCATACACTTGCATGATGCCAATTTCAATGAAGGTGAGAGTCACAGTTTCAGGGTATTGGGAGTTCTGATGTTTGAACTTGTGGTGGGATTTATTAATAATTTCAAATGGAGAAAAATCACTCTTTGAAATAGAATCACAGAATCACAGACTGGTTTGGGCTGGAAAGAACCTTAAGATCATTTAGTTCCAACCCCCCTGCCATGGGGAAATAGATAATACTGCGCATGGATCAGCTCTTTGGAGACCAACTCAAACTTGAGTGCTTGAAATGCACCTCCCCTTGATTTGGGGTCTGTGGTGGAACTGTTACTTTGAGAGGTAATAATTAAACTTTAGACGATTTTGATGTCTTAATTATGTTAGAGCAATCGCCACTAGTTTAGAAGGCAGGAAGGCAATGATGAACCTCAGGTATCATAGGCCGAAAAACTGCTTCTTTGTGACTGATATGAAGAAAAAGAGATGTTCCAAGAGCGGTGTTAATGGTAGTAACTTTTTTCCTATCTCAAAATCCATGAAGTCTTTGGAAAGGCTCCTTTTTGTACTTCAGGCTTAGGACATGCTCACAGGGCCCAAGAAAATACACAGTGTGTTCACTGAATGTGAAGCCAGACGTGCTGGCACATTCTCTGATTTAAAGTGAAATCCCTTGCAAATGGCTGAGTCCACCTAATAAAAACCAGAGCTGTGATCTCTCAGTTCAGGCAAGTCCAGCACAACTGTGATGACAGCCTTCTGCTGTCTGAGCCACTGAAAAATGAACGCCATGATGAAGAAAGGTAGAATTTGCAGATTTACTTACTTATTGCCTTCACTTGTTTAGTGGCTGGGTGTAAAGATAAGTTACATGATTGCCAGGCCAAGAAAGGCGCTCCCTGGACTGGTTTTGAAAGCTTCCAGAAATAGAGTGAGAGTTTGACAAGCTTGGATTGTAAAGTGCAAAATTCCAAGCACAGACATTCTCAAGTGTTTTTAAGAGGCAAAGAAGCTCACAGGTTTTGTTAGAGGCAAAGCAAGATTACATTTATAGCTGCTTCAGGCCTGATGTCAATGGAAAGCCCTTTGCTCGAGTTCATCAGCAAGACTCTGAACCTGGAGAGAAACAAGATTTATGGAGAAAGCTGTAAATGGGCAGTTTACACCTTTCACTCTGTTCAGTAGAAAGAGCTGTTGAAGATTAATCTGCAGCACTTTCATTGCTGAAGGCATTTGAACCATGAGAAGATGTAACAGTGCTAGTGATGAGTGCTGAGATGCTGTCACTTGCATTTCCAGGATTTTGGAAGGGTAAGCAGTGACTGCTCAAGTGGTGGGCTTAGAAAACAGTGTCTAGTTGGGTATGTGAGGAGAAGCAAGGCTTGGGTGGGGGGGTTCAGGAGGCAGGGTGAAGTATGACAGCACCACCACCGGTGTGCTGGAGACAGGCCAGATACACATATTTGGTTACAGAAGATAAACAACCATCCGTCTAGAAGAGGATGTAAACATCAAGTTTTAACTTTGTGTCAGCCTCGTCTGCCACAGAAAGGAAGCCTTGTGTGTTGAGCTTTTCTGCTACTCTGTTAAAAGCTACTGGAATTTGGACCGTGATGAAAAGGAGCAATTTGGGGATAGATTTTTAAAGTTTTACTCTATTTTTCCAAAAGATGACCTTCTCGCATAGGTCCCTTCTGACTCGGGAAGGAGAAATGATTTGGAAGGGAACAAATCTCTACTGATATCTACTCACAAGAGGAAAGCAGCCAATGAACGTGGGTGATCTAATATTAATAAATGCCATGGATGATGCGCTGAATAAGCTCTCAGTTGTTTTTGTTATGCTATTAAGTTTAGCTTGAGGCATCCAAGAACCACAGGCACACTTTTTTGGGCTGTGCGCCTTGCAGTGAAACTTTGACTGGAGTATCAGCACAAGGACTGAAGTATATTCCAGTAGCATATCATGATTATAGCATGATCAGTCTGTAATACATGGGCTGTCAGGCTGGAAACCTACTGAATGCATCAAAGCCTTGCATCTCTTTAGCCTCAGAGTGGCTGCTAGCCAGGGGTCTGCTGGCATTATAAAGGAGGATAACTCCTGCCTGAAGGATGACTGAACTGCTGTCTAAAGCAATGGTGTCAGAGCAGGAATGGACTTACATGTGTTAAGTGTACACCTGACCCATTCAACTCATATTGTGTCTTCATTGTTCTTTATCTTCAAACTGGTAGCTGAGGACAGGGAATCTATTCCAGTTGGAATTAGGTTGGGTGCAAGCAAGAAAGGTCCCCTTTCTGCTGTGACTGATCTTTTTATCTTGCTCCTTGTACTTCTACAATCCATCATCTTCTCCTCAGTCCCTTTTCTCATATCTTATTAAAGCTGTTGAATACCAGACCATTTCTGTTCTATCTTCAACTGCAGTCAGGTGTTGGATGGCAGACCTAGAACTTAAATCACAGATTTCTAAACAGTTTTGCTCCCCAGACTTATTACGGATGTGCTCACAGGGCCCAAGAAAATACATGGTATGCTCATGGTGTCACTTTTCTTGTTGCTGCATTTGCAAGGTAGGTAAATAGCATTTAACTGGAGCCTGTTATATATCTGACTTAATAGAGGAAAAGTGCTTCTCAATACAATACTGCACCTTAGACTTAAGTAAAAGACAAGTGATTAATCTGTCTAATTCTCACTGTTGGACTCCAATCTGCAGGAAATGAAGAGCATTGGATGGGGTTGTTCTGTGCTACGAAACAGAAAATGCAGGAGAGGTTTGATTTCCGATCACCAAACTAAAATCTGAGGACATGGGGAGATGATGTGGGGAAGGTGTCCCAGGCTGCTCATGCAGTTTTTGGATATTGGTAAGGAAAAGAAATGTGTGCTGGGAATACGAGCACAGCTAGGTCCAGATCCAAGACCGCTAAAGGCAATGTACAGGCTCCTACCGAGTCTGTCTGTGTCTTCATGTTGGACCAGCCTGTTTCCTCCACCCTCCACACTGAGCCTGGGGCTGGAGTATGTTTTAGCCATTGAGACATCCAGCCTTTCAGAATAGGAACCTGACGTTAATGCGTCTGGAACAGCCAGAGCCTGGCTAACGGCCTGTTTTGATTTGGTGAAATATTCTTGGCAACTACCAAGCATTTTTAAACCAGTCCTTCATTAAGTACAGTTTTATATGCCAAAGTATGCCAGTTCCACTTTATATGCAAACTGTTTTAAGGGAACTTATGTGCAGGCTTATATTCATGATAATAGCTGGAGCTGCACTGCCACAGTCAGGCCAGGATTCCCTGAGGGAATGAGAACTGGCATTTGCTGTGTCAGGCAACGAAAGTGCTTCTGTTATTTCTGTCATCTTTTATCCACCTCATCTATGTGGCCGCAAAATCTCAGTCATATGGACACTCACTCTTGTGGGGCTCTTGTGGCATAGAAGTGGCTTCTCTAAACTGAGCTCAAAGTGCTGAGGCCTTTCAAGGCAGTGGCTGTTCTGTGTGAGTTCTAGCTGGTGTTCCATATGTGATTGTAGAGCAAGTGATGGCAATGCTGTTTATGTCTTCTCCTACTTTTATGGGAGGGTATAAATGCTATCATCTCAGAAAGCTAATTTTAATAAGCCAGAATCACGTTCCAGGTTAGTTTAAGATAGTACTGGTAGTAAAGACATAAGTAGCAAACTTTGTTTTACAAATATGTTTGGAAATTCTGAATGGTTAGGTTCAGTACTCTCATTTTCACAGTATTGTCAGACTTGCTGAATTTGACCTTCTAGGGTCTAATACTTTGCTGTTTAGCATTCACATGGCTTGTGTGCCTTTCCCTCTCCACAAACTTCAGGGACTTGATATAGTCTCCTTTGTAAATCCCTTGTGTGAAGGAGAGGAAGAACCAAATGCAACACTTGGCAAGAACCATCACAGCCATTGCCTGCGGTGAGGAAGTCAGTGTGTGGATGGAGTGGGTTTAGTAGCATGAGAGCAATCACAAACAAGGGAACGGCTGATAGGCATGTTCCTCTGCACCTCTTATCCCAGGAAAAAAGGGCAGGAGCCACTAAAATTGGCAGTTCTTGGCCTCCCAAGCAAAAGCAAGCTTACATGCATCCTCTTTGGCCCTGGATCAGCTTCTACACTTGCTGAAACCTTGCAGTGGCTGAACAAGCTGCAGTTCTCCTGTGCCCTTGGCTGGGATGGGGGAATTGGCATGTGTTTGGCTCTCCTCCTATAGTGGGCATATGGAGGTAGCTCTGGATCTTACAGGTGGGAATAAAGTGTGTTTGAGAGGTTTTCACACCTTCATTAATACATGAATGCGTTGACTTCCCGGAACGTGATCACTAGCTCTGTGTTTGCCCACGCCCTTCTCCAAAGGGGATATGTACTCCAGTTCCATCAGGACTGACTTCTCCAAGCACCATGTGTTTTTCATGTCTTATCCCCTATGTAAACGTGGAATCTATTTACTGAATGCAGGTCATGGCTGAATTAGGCTGGAATGGGGTCCACCCTGAGTCTATCGAGCTGTGGAGCTGCCAAGCACAGGAGCAAAGCGTGACCTCAAGTGTTTGGGTCTGGATATGTCTGGGTTAAGAAATGTCTCTATTGCAAGCTGGCTCAGGGCTTCTCAGATGGGCACCTCAGGTAGTCTTGTGCTCTAATTGTTAGTGACTGGGGTGCTATAGGAAGGAGCATGGGGAGGAAAAGGAAGGTGCAGTAAAGCATCAGTGTGGCACCTGGGTAAAGTAGGCAGGAGACCTACAGCCATTCTGTTGTACCTACCGACTGTCTTGCCTGTGCTGAGCTGGTCCTGTGTCAATCCTTCAGGCTTTCTGAAAGGTGCTACGTATTTGCAGTGTTGATTTGCAAGCCCTTGAAATTAAGCTGTTTCTCCTCTGTTGCATGTATTTGTCACCCATGTCCTGGGCTGCATCCCCACAGTGTGAGCAGCAGGTCAGGGGAGGGTATTCTCCCCCTCTGCTGCACTCTGGGGAGACCCCCCCCTGCAGTCCTGATCCAGCTCTGGGGCAACAGCACAAGAGGGACGTGGAGCTGTTGGAGCAAGTCCAGAGGAGGCCATGGAGATGCTGCGAGGGCTGGAGCAGCTC
>JANHGB010011330.1:0-11256 GCA_026283785.1 Coracopsis vasa | reverse complement strand
GGAGAGCTCCTCTCTCCTACTACAGGCACCTTGGCTAGATCAGTAGCAAGGCATCTCCACCCAAGAAAATGTCTATCTGCCCTCCCTGTCCCAGAATTAGAGCTTACTCGCGATGAAACACAGTTGTAAGGGTTAAACCTGCCTTGTGCTGGACCTGCTCTGTGTGACTTTGCTTCCCTTGCTGCAGGCACCCCGTGAGGATAGGTGAGTGCTCCTGGAGCTCCTTGTCCCCAGGACACCTCTCCTGGGTGCCAGGAGCACATCCCGGTGAGTCCAAGCCTTTTACAACTGCTCCTTCATTTGGTGGACTTGGATTGGAGCCTTAGTTGGGTTTAATTTAGAGTCTGTGCTGCTACTTTCTGTTCTTCAATCAGGAGGCAGCTACTGCAGCAGTGCGGCCGCTTTCACTGAGCCTGGAGCTTGCTTTTGGCTGTGGTGCCCCCCTAACCCCAAGCCAGTGGTAATTCCTCTCTTTCAGCACTGTGTTCCCTGCATTCCAGGTTGTAAGACTGCAGCAAGTGATGGAAGTCCAGCTGGGTTTTTTCCAAATAGGTGGCTAAGATGGAAAATCAGTTTTGGATAAAAGAAAAGGAACTTATTCCACTTTGGGTGGCTCCAGAACAAAGAAAAGGGAATTGTCAGCACATTTTGGCATGGAGGTGAAGGGAAGTGCGTTTGTTTTTTAGTGGAAAGCTACATAGTTTATTTATTACATGAGAGATGCTTCAGCTGAGGGGTGGAGATGAAAAGGCAAACAAGGGGGGAGCAAGCCTTGTCTTTGTAAAGCAGTGCTTCAGGTTTCCTTTTGAACAGTCTGGAAATTCAGGTTAGTCACTGTAAAACTGAATAACTAATGTCTGTGGAAAGCACAGCCTGGCTTGCACACAGAGCAGGGAGAGACATTAGAATACTTGATAAAAGCTTTAAAAGCACATTGGGCTCACATCCTTGGTCGTGTAAACTGAGGGAGCATCTCTGGTGTTTCTGTTACCGGAGGACCTGGCTGCTGTCTTGGTTTTCCTCTCTTTTCCTTCCTGTCCCCTCCTCCCATGATGTGAAAGGTGTGTCTGTGTGGAAGGTTTCTTGCAGCACATAGTCAAGGGCTGTTGTAGAGCTCAGAGAACTTGATCCAGAGGCTCCTCCCAGCAAGATGGGGGTTTGTTTGTACAGCTCCCATGCACCAGGAGAGCCTTGGTTCAGCATCCTGTCAGATACAGTTAATGGGGGTTTGAGCATCCCCCACAAACACAACACCATGAAATGTCTTTGAGAGCCAAGAAACACCGTGTGGTGGTGCCTGGAGGTTGAATTCACAGCTCACTGCCTTGGGATAAGCTGATAACAGATTAGTTGCTAATATCTCACTTGTGTGTTGATATTTCCACTGCTGTTACTGATATGTGACTGGGGGTTGGGGTTTTTGGGTCACAAGGTGGAGTGCATGAGCCAGATCCCACTCGGTCTTGATACCCTGTTTATATGATGTGTTTGGGCAAGATAGGACAAGCTGTTGCCCAACTACCTCCAACCTGTGACTCCTGCATGTTGGCCACATGAGGACAGCAAGGAACAGGACAAGTGTGGTGTACTGAAGAGCCACAAACTAGCTCTTTGACCATACCCCTGCAGTAAGTTTCTGGGCTGTGCCTGGTTAGGGTACTGTTGGAGGGTGATGGAGTAGCTGGTTGAAGCCATCCATATTCAATTGGTGTCTTCTGTTTCTGTTAAAGAATGAATAAGTGCTCAAGGCCAGGTTGGATGGGGCTTGGAGCAACCTGGTCTAGTGGAAGGTGTCCCTGCCCATGGGAGGGGGTTGGAACATCGAATTAACCAGGTTGGAAAAGACCTTTAAGATCATCAGGTCCAACCTTTACCCAGGATTGCCAAGGCCACCACTAAACCACTGTGAGCTTTGAGGTCCCTTCCAATCCAGACTATTTGTCCTGGTTTTGTCTGGGATAGAGTTAATTGTCATCCTAGTAGCTGGTGCAGTGCTGTGTTTTGGCTTCAGTGAGAATGATGCTGGTAACACACTGATGGTTTAGTTGTTGCTCAGCAGCACTTACCCTGGTCAAGGACTGTTCAGTCTCTCATGCTCTGCCAGTGAGGGGGGGCACAAGAAGCTGGGAGGAAGCAGAGACACAGGACACCTGACCCGCACTATCCAAAGTGATGTTCCATACCACAGCACATCATGCCCAGTATAGAAACTGGCGGGAGTTACCTGGAAGTAATGGATTGTTGCTTGGGTTGGACTGGGCATGGGTCAGTGGGTGCTGAGCAATTGTATTGGGCATCATTGGTGTTTTCTGAGCACATTTTTTCTCTTGTTGTTTCCGATGATGATGATGATTATGATGATGATGATGCTTATTATTATTATCATCATTAATGGCATTCTTTCTATTATCAGTATATTTTTCTTTCAGTTATTAAAATGTTCTTATCTCAACCCATGGGCTTTACATTCCTTTGATTCTGTCCCCATCCCACTTGGGCGCTGAGCTGGTGCTGAGCTACTGCCTGGGTTAAACCACAGCACCCAGTAAACAGAATAGGGCCAGGACATGCCAAGATGTTGTTTGTGTTCTGACAAACTGCTCCTCAAGCACAGGCAAACTCTCACCCCAGCCCCCAGGTTGAGGGGAGAAGGGAGGCCTGGTCTGATGCACCTGGAGACTGAATGTGATGTTATTGCTGCTCCATGTGGCTAACCATCTGCAAGGTGGGAAGGATCTGTTGCCGTGGAAAAACACCACAGGAGATGTTCAAAGTCCATCCTCACCCTTGTCCAGCACTGAGGTACTTACATCTTGTCATTGCAGCTGGAGAGAGGTACAAAGGGCTGAAGGGCTCCATCCCCTCCTTGAGAGCCCTTGGGAGAGAGCTGCTGGGATGTATGGGCATGGGGTGATACTGGAGCGCGATGGGGAGACAGAAACCCACAGTGTCCAGACAGCTCACAGCCAGTGTTGGTCTCTGGTGCACACAGGGGGTTGGAGATAAAGGGGATCATACAGTAAAACACCCCAAACCAGAGCCACTTGCACCCTTTCCCCACACCAACAGCCCCAGCTGCTTTTAAGTTCCCTGAGTGATTACTGGGTGCAAACCTCCATATTGCTTAATTACAACTTGGGTTTAATGCCTGTCTTCACAGTGTATTTATTTCATGTCTGCAATTAATTCTGAAGTGCTCGCTGTGCCAGAAATGGAGCAGGGTGACTTTCTGAGATCTTCAGCTGAGGAATTGCCACTTGAAACCAGAGAGAGACATGTGAGCATCTGTGTGGGAATAGGTGTCGTTGGTACCTGCTAAATGCATGCTGCAGGATGCTCTTGTGAGCAAAGTTTGTAGAGGAATTATAATGAGCTGAGTTGTTTAGGTGTAATTAAAAGATGGGGTGAGCGCTTGCACCAAAATCCTTTCTTCCAAGCTTTGGGAAGCCTGCTAATAATAAGGCATAAACATTTAGCAGCTCAGCTGGAGTACGGTGTTCTCTTTGGTTAAACATTAAAGGGGCATTGTCAAGTGGTTTTAATTAATTAGCTGGGTTTTAAATGAAATCACATCAATTTGGAGCAGTTAGGCTCAGAATTAAAGCTGTTTTCACCTGGTGGGAAATGTCCTTCAAATGCTGAACATCTTAATGAGAATTAAAAATGCCTTTAAGAAATGGCAGCCACATGGTTCCTTTTTCTTTACCCATTTACCCAGAGCATGGCCAGTATTGTGATGATCTGGCAGGACTGTAATTGCTGTAACAAGTCTAAATTATGTCCCAATTAGCTCTTTCAGTCTTTGTCTGCCCCAGCTAGCATTTACACAACATCTTCTAGACATGCGGTACCCAGAACCCATCTTAAACCTGGCTCTTGAGGTCTTGAATACACTGTTCTCCCTCTTTATTAAAACTCATGGTGCACCATAGCCCTTACACTGACAGGAGGAGGTGGATGCTATCCAGTTCTCCAGTCAGTGAGGGGTTTCTATTTTTCTTCCTGCTGTTTCGGGAAAGCAAACACTATTCTAGATATTGACTTTTTTAAAGTAAAAAACCCCAAACAACAAAGAACAAAGTGAGAAATTAGGCACTTGTTAGGCCAGCACAATGGTGTGCACTATCTTAGATGCTTCGTGTTAGATTTAGGAGGAGAAAAATCAACACAAACTCCCTGCGACACAATAGGCCATAACTGCTGGAAGCCTTTACAGGCTATTATGCGAAGCCGTTACAGTCTATTGAGTAAATAATCTACAGATTAAAGCTTTCTAAGTACACAGTGACTTGATAGGTATCCAAAGAAGCCATTAGGATATGTCATGTCAATAAGAGGAGGATTAAGGTCCTTTACACTTGGTGCAGTGACAGAGTCTGCTGAAAACCAGTGTGAAATAAAAGCCATCACCTTTGAAAAGCACCTGCAGCTCTGGGGCTGGAGACTGGGGATGATTTCAGGGGCTGTAGTGATACGACAAGGGGTGATGGGTTCAAACTGAAACAGGAGAAGTTAAGGTTCTCCTTGGGCTCAGCTACTTCTGGGCCATGGCTGGCCAAAGCCAGAGCTACCTGCCATGGAGCAAGGAGCAAATAGGCAGGTTTGGGGGCACCTTCCAGTCCTCCTTATGGAAATAAGGTGAAATCTGGGAGAAATGTGTGTGCAGAGAGCCTTGCTGCGAGGCAGCAGGACAGGAGGATGTACAGCCCCATGAGCCAGAGCGCAGGGAGGAAGCAGCATGCTCGGTGGGAAGCCAAGAGGCTATTCCCAAGCAAGAGAGATTTCTGCCTTCCTCCCTTGTCCATCCACCCATCCATCCATCCATCCATCCATCCATCCATCCATCCATCCCCCTGACAAGCAGCTTCTCTCCCCTTCTCAGGAGCCCAGCTTGGCACTTCCCCAGTCCCCAGGGCACCCCAATTCCTCCTGGGGACCTTTCTGCACCTCCTTCTTTTGCAGGGGCCACCTGGCTAAAGCTTATCCAGCATCCACCTCCTCCCAGCATTTAATTACTCCAGGTTTCCAGTCGCTCTGCTGAGTTTAATATGAGCTATGCAAATTCCTCCCAAGAATGATAGGATTTTGACAGCCTGATTTGCCTTGCAGGCATCCTCAAACCAGCTCATTTTCTCTTCCCTGGAATTTTTGAGTGGTTGGGTGGCATTTGATTATCATTGGCTGCCATGTCTGAGCTCTGGGGTTGAGCACAGAGATATTTTAAATTTAATAGGTTTAAGATGTCATTATTTCCATGCTGATGAATTTATACTTGTAACCAGAGAAACTTAGAGCATTTAATGAACTTATTTAGATATCATGGTGCAAGCTTTAAACCCAATCCCCAGTACAAAATTAAATCATGCTGGATAAAAACTAACACCCAGAAGCAAAAACTGAGCTTGGTAAATGAATGAATTTCAGAAGACAGAATAAATACAGACATAAGGCACCTAGGGGACAGATTTACTTGGAGTTTTTGCACTGTTTTCAGTGGAGCTTGTAATAGCATAAAAGTATTAAATCTGATTTACTAGAAAGGATTTGTACAGTATTTCATTGCCTGCTTCCCTGTGCCGGCAGCCCCTTACCCATCTCTCCTGACTTGCTCATAGGACCTCTGGATACAGCCAAACATGAGATGGAGAAAGCTCCAGCTTTGCTGAGGAGCACACAACCATTTGGTGATCCTAAAGGATTAACAGTGTGATCCTATGAAAATCAATTCTCATTCCAAAGGGGTCAATACGGAGCAGCACCAGTTGGGAGATGGATGCTGCACCCTCACCCACAGGACAGTCCTGCACCCTCCCTGCTGTGCTGGGTGTTCGGGGTTGCCAAGGTAGACTTGAAATCTCCTTTCCAGCTTCCTCCTGCCACAGCTTTTGAGTGTCCTTTAAACCCTGCAGACTTCCAGAGTTCATGCAAAGGAAGTGTCCCTGTGGTAATAAGGGGAACTGGATGATCTCAAGGTCCTTTCCAACCATAACTATTCCATGATTCTCTGATTCAGTTTTCAGCATAGAAGTTGGTTGTGTCGTGTGGGGTCATGGTTTTGAAAGACCTTAAGTGACCTTTTCTTTTTGAGACTCTTTGGAGAGCCCAGGTGAGGAGAAGCAGCTCTTGACTGATTCCTGAGGACCTCGTTCAAGGTGTAAGTGCTGATGAGCTGCTCTAGTAGTGACTGTTATCAAATTCAGCATCCTTATGAAAGAGAACCCATCCTAGCACAGCTCTATTTCATTTTAAATTAAGCTGGAGAAGAATGAGGAGGCAGATTAAGAAGAAATTGGAAAGAAGAAAAGTTGCCTCAACGCTACCTACAAGCAGAGATTGCTCATTTAATGCTTACCAAAAGTATGCAAATGCACCAGAAAGCAAGCCAGAAGGGCTGAAGGACTGAAAAGAATCACCAAAAGGCCTTAATGCGACAAGGCTTTCACAACATTAATCTTCTCAGGGCTGGTAACAGGTAGGAAACCAGGAGTAGGAATAAAGCCCTATGTCAGTTTTGACTGTGGGCAGAATCTAGAGTAGGAATCCTGCAGGTACCTGCTAGACACTGTTGGCATATTCAGAAATGAGCTGGCTGCAAGAGGCAAGTGGTGAGATGGTGAAGTTTGCAGGTGACACAGGTTTGCCCAGGGAAGCCAGACCTAAAGCAGAGGCTTTAGGATCATAGAGGAGTAAGTGCCTGGGTGATAGGAACGAGCAGGTGAAACTCAGTGCTGACAAGTGCAAATTAATGCACTTGTTAAACCAGGTCTAACTGTATATAAAGAATGATGGGCTTTGAATCAGCAATTACCCTTAAGAAAGAAAATGCAGCTTTGTGGCTTCTCCCCTCTAAATGCTGGCACCATCCTCATGGCCACAGGGAGGGGAGGATGGAGGAAGGCTCCAGGAACGAGCAGCATCACTGCGCACATCCAGTCCTCCATAAAGGTCTGGTTGCCCATTGCAGAAACAGGAGAAGGTATGAGGACAACAGCAAATCTCATTATACGCAGGTACCAACTTCTGTGATAGGAAAAGCTCAATATATTTAGGGCTCTTGCTTGGAAAGAGCACAACTGAAGGGGAAAGGGTAGAGGTCTGCAGTACCTTGAGTGATGTGGAGGTGGACAGGGATGAGCGTTGTTTGAATGCAAGAGGAAAGGAGGCTTGTTTATCTATTTATGGATGTATTTTGAAGTGCAATGCTCAGCTTAGGGTCTGTCCAGAGCAGGACAACCAAGATGGTGGAAGGCCTCAAGGGTAAGGCTTAGGTGAAGTGGCTGAGGTTGCTTGGTTTCTTCAGCTTGGAGAAGAGAAGGCTGAGGGGGAGCTTCATTGCAGTCTATGCCTTCCTCAAGGTGGGCAGTGGAGGGGGAGCTGCTGCTCTCCTGTCTGGTGACCAGTGCTAGGACGCAAGGAAATGGAGTGAAGCTGCATCAGGGAGGTTCAGATTAGACATTAGGGTGGTCAACTGGAACAGGCTCCCCACAGCACCAAGCCTGTCAGAGTCCAAGGAGCACTCTTAGTGTTAGAGGAGCAGGGAGTTGGACTTTCCGATCCTTATCCCTTCTAACTCAAGGTATTCTCCCATCCCATGATGGAACGGGTCACTGATTTTCCAGCAGAATAATTTTATGAGCCACTTTCTGTTGGAAAATGCTGATTCCATCGGATCAGGATGCTCGGTGGGAACGTGTCAGTGCCATCAAAGCCGGCAGCAGAAGCCAGACATCTGCCTGGTCTCCTTGCCTGCTGCCCAGCTGGCTGGCTCCCTGGGACAGCTGCACCCCATGCTGCAGCCAGAGCCCATTTGGTCTTTCTTCACTTTGCCATTGTTCTATTTATATTGCAGTTCCCCTCCATTTTCATCTTTAGATTTTATATCCCATGTACTTACAGCGTTAGAAAATCCCCTGTTGCCTGTTAGAACATCAGGTGTCGAATCAAAGTGCAAGTCACTCTGTGAGAGTAATTTCTAATCTAAATGAGTTTCAAGCATACATTTTAAGGTATAAAACCACACGGATGTAAAGAACATGCACAGTAAGAAGTTGGGCTTGGTTTTATTTGTATATCATGTCATATATTAATATAAAGTCATATCTCATGCTGTATAGAGGTTTAGTCCATGGCAACAAAATGATACTTTAAATCTCTTTCTATCTCCCTGGGCTGAATGGAAATGGGTTTTTTCCAGGATGCAATTTTAGCATTCCAATTCCTGGGCAATTCAGCATTTTGCTGTGTTGGGCTGCTTTGTTTCACAGGTGTTTCCATAAAGAGCAGGAATGATAGAATGGGTGTTCTCTCTGCTTAAATGAAAATACCTGTTCTCAGCCTGAATCAAGGCTAATGCATCACACAAAATGGGTGAGTCAGATTTCAGAGGCAGGTGGAAAATCAGCCTTATCTGGGGTAAAATGAGCAAGCAAACCCCCTTCCCTCGGCAACATGTCACTGGAAACAGGAGCAGGATAAACTATGTAAAATACCCATCTTTGTAATCCAAGATGGGAAGAAAGCAGAAGGAATGGATAACTTAGTGACCCGGCATCATTTCCAGCATTTTTGTTTTGCCTGCATCAGCCAACACCTACAGCAGAGCAGGAATCTGCACCTGGATGGATATTGCCTGTGCTCTGGATGAGGCTGGCACTGGCAGGAGGTGGTACAAGCTCTCACGAGATGAGCAGCCCTTGCTCATCACTAGATAAGCAGCATCTTTGCAAGTCTCAGCATGCTTGTTTTGATTGGAAAGGCTTAAGTTGGGTCCATGCAGTCACATAAAATTAGATTAACACTTAACCTGTTAACTTGGATCATCGGAGCCTCCCCCAGCCACCGAACAGATCAGCATTCCCGAGGTCAGAGCAGTGCTGGCAGGTTGGGATGCGGTGGGATGCCTGAAGGAGGTGCCAGCAGTTGGGAGGGGATTCCGGGATATAGGGAGTTATTTATTATGCCTTCAGTTCCTTTCTCTTCTCCTGTTCCTCGTCAGGGCACTGGAGGGACTAGGAACATGCTATCTCATTTCCTAATTTTCCTGTCAGCTTTCTGGCTTTCAAAATGATTGCAGCAGAAATCTATAAAATGAGGATGAGGGAAGGAACCTTAATACCACTGTAAATCTCCAAAATGGATGCAGAAACACAGCACTCAAATAGGAGTAAATAAAAGCAAGGAGAGATTCATTTCAGTTTTCCCTGTAAACCTCCTGGCAGCTTGGAATTATTCAGAAAACAACATTTAACTGAGAAAAAGGGAACCCTGTAAAATAGTAAAGATTATACCATAAAGCTAAGCACCCTCCATAAATCAGAGCTGGGAACATTGCTAAGTTATAGGAACCTGCAGATGGCTGTCATTAAAGGGAAAGAGCCTCTGCTGGCTTGGCAGGCCACGCTGCCTCGTGGTGTGTAGCTACAAACTGAGCTGCTTGCATGGGGGAACCACAAAAGTGGTTTTAAGATGGGAATTTCAACCAGAAGCCGCGACAGCTCTTCAGCAGGCTCAGGCTTATTGTGAAACCACAGTGGTGATTTCAGGTCTGATTGAGCCTCATAAGCCTCCTGTGTTTAAAACAATATGATGATAGTTTATCACTATTGCACGTCTGAGGTGAGAAGAGCAGGCATAGGGCAGGATGCTCCAGCACCGAGCTTGGTGTTATCTCCATCATAGAGAGGGATAACCCCTGCCGGTCCAAAGGGGTGAGGGCAGCTGGACCAGGTAAGGTGTTGGAGGTCCTGGGAATGTGTTGGGACACAGCAGCTCCTTCCCTGCTCCAGGCACATTTCTCTGTGCTCACATGAGGCATCAGTTTTCCCCTTAGGGATTAACTTGTCTGGGGCTTTGACTTGAGAAACAGCGGGGGAGATGCTCAAAACAAGCCTGCAAAGCTGAAAATAGCACACACCGGCTGCTGCTGCTTCCAGGATAAAGATGTCACCAGGTGAGCTCCTCTGGAATTCTATATTAAGCCTCACCATGTCGTAGCATCAAGACACTTCAGCCCCCATGGGTTGGTGCCATCTCTCTAAGCTGTGCATTGCAGGTGTGCAGGGATGTCTGTGCCAGCACTCAGCCATGGGGTGCTGGGGAGAGCTGAGGGGGACCCTGGGCTGTGCTGGCTCCCCACTTCCAGGCACTGCTTCCCAGAGGCACATCACATCATCTCACAGGAACCTCCATAGAGATTTAATCCTAGATACTGCCCCAGTGCTCCCAGTGGTGGTGCTGGGCCAGGAGGCTCAGATGCAGGCCTGGCAAGTCAAATAACCCAGTGTGTAATAAGACCTCCACCAACCTACCCTTGTTCTGAGGTTGGAAATGTTTTTCCTACTCAGCCGCACTTACCAGGGTTCATGGTCATTCAAAGTCACCATCTCTAACAAGGTCAAGAGCCTTTCCTGATGCAAAATGGCATGGAAGCTGATTTTAATCCCACTCCCCTTCTCTTCCCATTTCTATCCTGAAAGATAGACATCTTCCCATGTCTATCCTGACTTTCCTTTCTCAGCATTTCTGCAAGAGCATCATTTACATGCCGGTGCTGGGCTCACTGCTCACCAGGCAGGCTTTAGCAGGTGCTAACTCCAGGCTCTCGATGATAGCTGTAGTCACAACACTTTCCAAACACAGGGCCAGGAGGAACTGGATCCCAGTGTTTTCCTTCTTTGTTTCTGGGTGAACTCAAGAAATGCTCCCTGCATCTCTAACAACCGTGTTTAGCTCCTTGTCACAACCCCCTTTTGTGCTTCAGTAAGAAAGGCATCACCAGCAGATGCAATTCCTTTCAGGGCTGGAATAGTGTTTATTTTACTGGAATTGTACTCCATTATCTGGTGGCAAAGAGACTCGGCAATTTATACTGGCAGCACTGAATGTACTGAGATTGGCAGTGGTTGGGCACTCACAGCTTGCTACCCAAGGCAATTGGGGCTTTTCAGCCTGGAGAAGATAAACTGTGTGGAGACCTCAGAGCAGCTTCCAGTGTCTGAATGGGGGCTATGAGTATGCTGGAGAGGGGCTCTTCATCAGAGACTGTAGCGATAGAACAAGGGGTGACGGGTTCAGACTGAAACAAGGAAAGTTCAGGTTAGATATAAGGAAGGTTGCCCATAGAAGTGGTAAATGCTTCATCCTTGGCAGTGTTCAAGGCCAGGTTGGACAGAGCCTTGGGTGACATGGTCTAGTGTGAGGTGTCCTTGCCCATGGCAGGGGGTTGGAACTGGATGATCTTAAGGTCCTTTCCAACCC
>JANHGB010011329.1:0-27016 GCA_026283785.1 Coracopsis vasa | reverse complement strand
GTATCTTTTTCTTCAGTATTTTCAGTGCAAAGTTTCATGAATAAGCACACTATGAAAAAGACCCCTACCAGGAAATACCACAAGAAAGCAGGAAGGTCTTTTCATGTTAACTAACTGTTAAGCATGTTTAGTCAGAAAAAGAAAAAGCCCACAGGAATGCTTTTTGTTGTGGCATTCATTAAGAACAAAGGCATAAGCCAGTCTCTCAGAAAGCCTGGTTTGACAGATTTGAAACCCATGCAGTTTCATTAACCCTGGCTCCTGCGAATTTACCCATTGCAGTAATACATAGTGTGGTTAAAGACTATCCATCAAAATGATGATATGTTTAAAACTGGATCACAATTCCTTTACATTAAGAGGTTCCTTTATACTGCAAAGTGTTCCAAAGTCCAAAATGAGAAGTACCACTGCAAGCCGATTTGTTCTAAAGTGCTTTTAAATATACACTTTAATTGCTATTCCTACTTTATCTAATCATCACTGGAATTACTGAATCTCAACACATTTGATAACGTTAAGAAGCCTCGTTGTAATGAACCCAGGTAATGTTTAATCTAAGTCAGAAAGCTTGTCAAAAGGCAGTACATTTGACCATTAATTTAACTACGAGGCACTTAATATATTTCATCTTTCTGAATTTCCATGCCTAAAATAAACACAGTGAAAGAACACTCAGTTATGCAGGGATGAACTGCCTAGCAAAAGTATCTGTTGTTAATTTCTACAGAGGTACTGAAACAGTGATACTTTGAATCCCTACTCATAAATGTTAAACTAAAATTGTCTAGCTACTGACTGAACACCAAAATCAAGTAGGCTGCAAAATTACATGCACAGGTGTCAAAAGTACAAGAAGTTGAATTGAATAACCCTACATATTAGTCTTTGTTCAACAACAACCAGGCTGAACTAAAAACCTTTGGCTGCCCTAAATGATGTGACATCACTGAAGTTATGCCAGTGGCTATGTAGGATCAAGCCCTTAATGCTGTAAAATGGTAATTCCATCTCTCAAAACAAGAAATACTGCCTCCTCAGAATTGTAGGGAAGGAGAATGCTGGGTCTCCAGTATGTACATAATATAGATACGCCTATACTCACACTGCCTGAAGTCCTTTAAAGTCATTGTGTCTACAATTTCCCATGGGCTCAGCACCTTTTAAGGTCTAGATAAGAGCCAATATGTAATGTAAGGCACAGGGACAAAGTGAAATTTAAACTGTGTGAATGCAGAGACTATTGAAAACAGGTGATATTATTATCTTCTTTTCACCTGTGTAATAGAAACATTTTCTATAGCTTGTTGTTTGACATTAATGGATAACATGTATGAGAAAGCCTGCTCCATCTGTTCGAGAGTTTTCTTATTATATGTCCCAGAGGTAAGAACTGAAAGCTACAGCATTTAGTCATTATGGTTGCAGTGACTGGAGCATGGGAAAGTGTAAAATACAGACTTAAGAACAGACTCCTGATAAAGAGATATACTGGATCTAAAATACAATATGGCCTAATTCTAATACTGTTGAGCAAAAGATTTTTCTTACCATGAGACAAATAAACAGAACTATATACAGGCACAAAACCAGCCCATTTTGAAACATATGTCAAGTATTTTCTTAAGCTTCCAAACCCTGTAAATTTCAAAATATGCCTGAGGAAAAATAAAATTTACCACACATCATTTCCTGCATAGTAAATTTGTAAGCCATTACTTTTTATAAATTGAGATGCTTTTCTCAGAACACAATTGTTTAAATTTTATGCCTGCATACTGGATCCTGAGAGATTTAGGGAATACTTCAACTTACTTCTGGAAAGGACTGCTTCTTTATAAGAACTACTTACTGTAACCAGGTAGCATGGTTTGGCTTTGCCTTTTTTTGCAAAACATCAGTGAGCAGGTTCCTGTTTCAAACTATATACTAATTGTTTACAAATGTTTGCTAAATTAAGAAAAAAACCCACCAACAACAGATATCAGACTATACTAAAGAAAGTTTGCTTCAGTACGTGCTCCTTGTTATTCCAGTCTGCCTGGACAAATTTCCAAAATGGGAAATAAGGACAGATCCTGAAAAGCCCAGATGTGTGGTAGCTTGTTTTTGTTTAGAAACCAGCCTGAAGAGTACCAAATATTAAGCAAGGAATAACCAACAGGGATTTTCTATCTGCTGCAGAAATATCCCTTGTTCTGTATGAAAGTCAGGATTCAAATAAGGTAAAACAGAGTCACAGCCAAAGACCACACTTCAGTCCCTAAGGTAAAGCACTTCAGTGAGATTGGAAGGCTGCAGAGACCACAAAGGACTTTATGGCATTGCTGTTTGCATGAGCAAAAAGCAATTTGAATGAGACCAAGAATATAATTAAAATATAATCACAAAAATCTTTAATGAATGTATGAGTATTTGATCAAATCCCATAAAAATGAAACAGCATCAGCTGCCAGCTTCTCTCTGGCAAATCACCTGATGTGAAGACAACAGCCTGAAGTAGCTTTACGAACCTGAGCTGTCATACTGGCAAATCACAAAACCACTACACTAACTTGTTATGAATAATGCCTTCCAATTCACAACAGAAAATGCATAGTCCCTAAAAAAAGATAATACCTTACTCTTTAAATCCTCTGATTACTGAAACAAAGTGTCTCTACCCTGTACTGTGGCTATTAAAATCTTTATTTGCCTGCATTGCCTCCCATGTTTATGTGATGTTTCCTTAACATGTCAATTTCATTTTCTTTTAAACATTACTTTTATTTTAAACACCACTTCTATGACAGTACATATTTTTAAGTGCTGGCTGAGCCAGTTAAAGCATTTGCAGGTGATTGATTCCTATCATCATGAGACTCACTCTAAATACATTTGGTATTTAAATAGGAACTAGCCATTGACTCTGTAATCCCTTGTGCCATGCTTGTCCTATGAAAGGATAATGACAAAAGGCTAGCACAGTATTTGTCAGGATACCCTCACCATCTCCTCTATCCCCACAGGCAGTGACTGTAAATGTCTGTGACTTCAGGCGAGTTCGTATTGTGATATTACTGTGCACATTCCCAGAGGGAGCTCTGCAAAAGGACATTTGCATTCATGTTAAGACAGAGAATTCAGCCGCCTTCCACAAGCACTGACTGCCCAAGACAAAATGACTGACTGCTACATGGAGAGAAAGCTGAAGGACATAAACATATTGCAGTATGTTTGGTTACAGATTAAGGCCCTTTTCACAAGGGACTGAACAAAACAAATAACTGAAATAAGAGATACATGCACTGAGGCCTCATTGCTCAGGTAAATGCAGTGATTCTGTGTCTCAAATCTTGCCAAACATAAACTTCATTTTCTCTCTTTTTTTTTAATTCTAAAAACTCATAAAGAAGATTATAAATGTGAGGTGGTTATAGGCTGCTGATCTTGATGAAGTTCTGGGTTATTTGAAATTCTGGGTTATTTGCAGTTAAGAATAGCCAACTTCTACAGGCATAGGCCCATTCTTTGCCCCTGCAGAGAGCAGCTTGGTAGCTGAACTACATCAGGACGTATTTGACTTTGCAATGTTGAGCCACGCGGATCAACTAAAGGATCTTTGAACTGGCCTCCTCAGGGTCACAGGTAGAGGAGGGTTTAGCACAACAAGATGCAGGAAGCCAGCCTGAGGCCAGCACTGCCCTCAGGGCAAATCAAAGTGGGTATGCACAAAACTTCCTTGGATATATCAGGAATCATTAGCCTGGGCATTCCTGCTTCCAATTTTAGCATCACAGAAAAGGCACATGCTCATCACCTGAGGCACAGCTAACTGTTTCTGAGCCAGGGTCTAGATCCCTGTCACCCTCTACCTCTGCCTGTGCCCAGCTGCTTCTCCCATGCACACCACCAACTATATACTTCCTCACCTCTGTGCTTTACGCCTTCTGCCACTGCACTCTCCTGTATTATTTACTGTCAGTCACAGTGTAAGCTCGTTTCTCATCTCTTCCTTCAAACACCTGCAACAGAGCAGCCCAGCACAGAGAACAGCCTCTCAACATTCTGGGGTGAGCCTTATTGCCATTATACCACCTACCTGTCACTCAGACTGCTTTCTCGCTCACCTGGACACAGGCACTGGCCTGTGCTGCTCCCTTTTCAACATAGAGCCTGTGGACACTCATATTCTCCCTTGCAGCTTAATGTTTGTATCTGTCCATCCTACTGCTATGGCTTTTTCAACCTTTCTAAATGAATATAATTACAACTGCATAAACCTCTTAACGAAAATGTTGTGTTTACACACAGAGCTGGGCTGGTTTAGCAATACAACTGCTGTATGGAAGCAAGACCTAAATATGGTAATTTTACAATATCAATGAAATCTCAATAAACTAAACATTATTAAGATTTTAAAAAAACCCAATAAAAACTTAGCTGACAAATGACAGAAAAAAACAAACACATAAAAGCACCTCGAATCATGAACCCAAGCAGCCCTGAAGTACCCCACTGTATGGAAATACTAGGCTTAAAACAGTGTAACTGCTCTCAGTCTTCATCCTGTAATCACAAACGCATCTATGTTTTACATATAAGAATTTGAAGGAAAAAATCTTTCTTGTTAAAGATGCAAGCATATAGAGCCAGTAATGATTTTCATAATCACTTGATGTTTGTTACTAAGAATCATATCAATATCTGCCTTGAATTATGACTCACTATTTAAGCAAAATTCCATTTTATTTCCCTATAGAACAGAAAGGCTGATGAGAAATTGCTTGAAAGACCATCTCCCTCTGTAACCAGTTCCAGACAGCATGTATGACATTTCCCTGGGAATGCAAAGGAAAAACTGAAGAAGAGAGTAAATTCACTTGGGGCCTCTCCTCCAAGCTATAAGCAAATGAATTCCTGTTTGTGGTTCTCCTGCAGGCTTGGAACATGGTAAAGTTGTGGGATTAGCAGAAATCAGACATTCCTGTCTCAGAAATGAAAACTTTACTTAGTATATTCAGAAGAATAAGACGACGACGCAAGTAGAAAAAGTTTTGAAAAATTTAAACTCTGTCTAGTGTGGTCTAAATACACAGTTCTGGACATTTTCAAAGAATGTCAGCATGGGTATTTACCACGGGCACATCTGCATAAGATTATACACAGAACAACCTTCTAACTGAAAAAAGTGTTATTATCATACTTTAGATATATTTTTGTTCTGTATTAAATGAATGTAACAAAACACTAGTGAAAGCTCAATAAATATGCGCACTTTTGATATAAAGAAAAAAATCATTTCTGAATTAATACAGAAATGCAAGCCTGTGGAATAAAAAAGTATTGCTTTGGAGACTGCTTTTTGAAGGACAATCAACAAGTCATTACTTTAAAACCTCCAGAAAGTACTGTTAATACCATATAAAGCTGAATACTGAATGGCTTAAATGACACTACAGAGAACAAATAGTAGCATAAAAAGCCAGCATTTACCAATTAGTCAGTCTACATAAAAGCATACACTGTGATATGGCAATTACAGAAGTACTTACTACAAGGGATGTAAGAGGGATAAAAACAAATGAGAATGCAACGCTAGAAAGTATGAGAAAAACATTTTAGTATGTACACCTACAGAGAGTAAAATATACACCAGAAGTACATAATCAAGCACTGTTTGCTTAAGACAGCATACTGAACAGACCAAGGAAGAAGAAAACCAGGAACCAGTACATGTAATCTGACTATATAATAAACATAATGACTAGTGTATTTGAGATTTGCTGTTATTACCTCTAATTTGCTAGCCAGACTGTCTTTTCTCTAACGCATTCAGTATGTGACACTACACTGGAAGTATGCAATATTGCAAATCCTTTTAACGGACTTCTTGGAAGTTTCTGATAAAATCAGAAATGGGGAACTTGAGTTTTAATTAATATAGCATAGGTGTCATATCTTTCCCACAGACTCAGGCACTGGTAGGAAATTCAAGACGACATCTGGTTGAGTTGCATTTTTTCAGTTCAAATTCTGTACCACTGAAAATATTTGGGTCACAGAAGTCTTTTTTTCTGGATAGCAAAGAATTTCATTTTAAAAAATTAGTTTTAAAATCTTTCAAATATTTACAGCTAAGAGAAAACATGTTTTGGCCAAGGCTTTCAGCAAGCTAAGCCGTTTTAAATTCTGCAGGCTTGGTATGTCATTGCAAAGACATCAGATTTGATTATGTTGTCGTGTTGCATCCCTCAGCAGTTCACTGACAGACTACAGGCTCTTGATCCAGTTTTTGTGCTTTTTTGTGCTAAGTTTCTCTTTGAGAGCTCCAGGGCCAAACAACAGTGGATACTGACAGCATTTATTTTCATGTGAATAACCTCTTCACTGTTTAACTGAGTCTTGGACCCTGTTTTGTGGAAGACACAGGACAGGAAGAGCCAGCCCCTCAGTGCCACATAATACTTACATTATTTGGTTCCACTAGTATTCGGTTACATCAATTCTCAATACATGAAGTCTGACATGAAATGCCGAGGATGAATGCCCCCATCTCAATTAAACCAGCAGTATGAGAAGCTCCTTTAGGTTAGGATTTTCAATTCTCTATAAAGCTTACTCTCACCCAGGCTTCAAAGAGTATCTACAGAAATCAACCCTTCAGTATGCTTGTATAGCCTGTTTTAAATACTTTTGAAGTTGCAGTCAGTTTACCAGCAATTAATTTTCATGTGAAGCCACTGAAGATCATCTAAACATCCCCACTGATCTCTGCCTAAGAGACATCATCCTTAATGAATTGTGATTGCATGGGTTCTCTTACTCTGTGCCATTTGAGTTACATGAAAAAAAACAACATATCTAGGTTTCATTATTAATTTCAATATAGTCAGGACATAGAGACAAAATGCTGCATGGGCAGGGCACAGGTAAGACTATTATAGCCATGCCCAAAACACAAGCATGTTATATTTTAAGACACAATTTATCCCAAGCTAATGTCGCACAGATTGTTCAACATAAATTAAGGACTGACACCTTCCCTACGTTTCTGGGTTTTGGTTGTTTGTTGGTTTTGGTTTTTTTTTGTCTGGGGAATACAGCTGATATAACTATATCTAGATTATTTTTAAGCTCATTTCCATAGGAACATGAGCTGTATACTTCCCAAAGGTCTTTCAATAACAAGATGCAAGAACAAAGAGGTCAAACTTCTCTAGCTTTTTCTTAGATTTTGAGGCCGTTAAATGAACGTGGGATCCTCATCCAAACTTCCTCTGTTGATTAGTAACAGTTTCTAGGGAGATTGCTCTTCAAAGGGGCTTTCAGTTTTCCTACTGTGCCTGAGTTTTAAACAAAATCTAAGAGTACGAATGCTCCTATTAAGCCCTGCTATATGGCCTTAATGTGTATCACTCTAGCTAAGCAGTATCACCACACTAATGCTAGCATTTACACTTACATAGCAGAATGCTGTTTTGTATCTCTTATTATAGCCACGTTTTAAAATATAATTTTGCCAAAATTAAACTTGAATTTAAAGAATTCTTTTAAAATGCATTAGTTTCCTGGTTCTTCTAAATGCAAAATAGTCAACCAAGTTCATTTTAACTTTCTGACATTTTGTATTTCCCTTTTTTTTTTTCATTCCAATAGTTATCATTATGTACCATATCAACTTCAGGCCTGCAGTACTTTGTGTTAGAAATCAAACAGTACCCTGGGTAACTTTATTAATAAAGAAAAACTTGACTTGTGGTCAAACACCAAAACTGAACTAAATTCATCACCACGAAGAAAAGTTTAGAAAGAGCTTTATAATTTCTGTCCATCCCAATGAAAATATTTCATTCAGCTACAAGATGACATTCAGCTTTTATATGATTGCCATTCTCAATGAACCAAAGGCTTACTTATATCTGATTCTTAACAGTACGTCTTATAGAACTGGGTTATTTGTCCTGTTTCACCAGCATCTCTAGTGCCCTTGTATAACCAACACAAGTGTGCTCTCATCTTAAGCACACTTTCCATTTTCATTATCCTTGAGTTCAACAACACATCAAAAAAACAATAAAAAAAGTTGCAGTAACATGTAGTGTGGAAAAGGAAACTCTTTGGTTTATATCCCTGCAGTCACATCATCTAAACCCTTCCATAAAATTCCTCTCTTCTTGAAAGCAGTTAGATTTCTTACCCTCACTGCTGTACTTGAGCCCATTTCTGACTCATCGGGTTGTTAAAAACCTCTTACTTTCAACCTTACATGGCTTGTTTATGTATGTTTTTCAAACAACATCATAATTCATCTTAAAAACATCTTTCTGACCACAGCTTTATAGGTCTTCCCATGTAAAATTCCTATCTTCACCCCTACTGCTGGCTGATGATCAACGTGCAGCTTACACTGGCAACTTGCCCTTACACTGTCAGTCAATTTCAGCAATTAGCCACTTCTCAATTACACTTAGGACTGTAACAGAGGTCAAAAAGTTACAACAGATCCAGAAATAGAAAGTTACAGTATTCAGAGTGCCACAACTGACTCACAGAAGTAGGATCTAGTCATACCAGTGATGCATTTTTATCCCAACATACAAATTGCTCTTGTCCTTTACCATGAGCAGGAAACAATGAATTCATGGCAGAATATTTGCTTCTCATTAGTCAAAATCCTTACTAATTTCCACCTCCTGTGTTCTGCAGTATTTTTTAGCTGCTCATTGGCACAATATTAAGCCAGTTCCCAAAAGATTCAAAATTTATTCATTTCAAAGGCAAAAAACTGCAGATAACTTCCAGGTACTACTCAGCTGAAAGTGTCTACCCCTGTCCATTGTGTATTGTAGTGCACTGTGATGTTTTTTTCCCATTTTTCTAGAAGCTAGATGACAATTTCATGTTAAGGTACAAATACAAGCATTCATGAGAGACAGGCATGACAGGATTCTGCCAGAGTTCATTACTACTGCAGAATTATTATTAATTTTTTTTATTATTATTTTCATTTTCAGAGCAATTCAGCAATTCAAAACTGATTTCAAACATTGAGCCCTTGCACGACTCTGAGCACATCTAAAGTTTAAGTACTGAATGAGGTGGAACTGAATGAGTGGAACTGTATCTTATCTCCAAAAAATATTTAGAAGTCTCATTTGGACTTAACTTCTTACCTAAACTTTGAAGTGCTTAATAAAGATCAAATTAACAAATGGGGAAAGTAATGACAAGTAAGATACAGTTTTGCACCTATCTGCAGTCTTGGCAATACTCATTACTTCTGCCATAATTTTGGGGCTCAATGTGTCTTCTTACAATGTCAACTTAACTAAGCAAGCCATCCAATTCATCTGGCTAGGATCCATCATCTGGTTTTGTATATTTGGAAAGATATAAGAGTCTCTTATATGCTTCCTCCAACTCTTTCCTATATAGACTATTGACTACACTATCACAAAAATTAGGTCCGAACTTCTGAATGCAGGGAGTCTGAATATATTTGAATTTATCTCATAGAAAATGGCTTGTAATTGTGAATTCATTTGTGTAAATCAGTTGTTTCCCCATTTCCACTAGTAAGTATTTCACAGTATCCTCTGTAATCTGGGAGATTTTGAAGGTTAAAACATGTAGCATCCACTGATGAGAATGAAATAAAACTTAGAAATCACTATATGCACATGTATATATATATACATACATATACGTGTTTATGTATACATGTGCTGAGGGAGAGGGAAAGAGATATATATGCATATACATGTCTCTGTGTGTATACATACATTGCCAAGTATAAATACAGAGCTGGTAGGTTGTGTGTGTCAGATCCCTTGTACTTTATGCAATGTAACGATAGCATCTGAAATACTTAGTGCTCTGCAAGTCCTGACAAATAACAAGAAAGCATGTTTTCTTCCTGCTTCATTAGAGACACTAGTAGTTAATGTTTATAGAATATCAATAATGCAGTTTGCAGTTCTGCATAATTAAAGACACCCTATGTTAATAAAATAACTTGGAAAGATAATGCAAAACACAAGACATAAATCCTCTGATGCCTTTGGCCTAATCTTAGACAAGTTTAATTACAAAGATGTCGCTGTACTGCACCCTACAAAAATATTTTTTTATCACTTAAACCTATCAAAGCATACACCCATTTATGACATTTGTGAGGAAGAACAAGCAATATAATGGCCCACAAGTGGATAGTTACAGTTTATGGATTACTAGAATACACATTCACAGTAGAAGCTCATGGAAATGGAGGAAGTTTTCTGACACAGAGAGCCACAATTCATTATTTTAAGGATCTTCTGATAAATGAAAGCCAGGAAATTCAGACACAGGTATAAAATTCCTTAGACTCTGATGCTTATATAGAGAGACATCTTCTTGTGTATTTTAAGCAGAACTTTCTATTGATTACAGGAGTAAAATTTGTGTCCAACAGGAAAGTGACTGGCTCTGTCCCATGGAAAAGGAAATAAACCGAGTTTCTGAGATTCCTCAGTAATGATAATGTGCTATATCTTGGTATGATGTTTTGTAATTTGTTTGCAACACTACTATTTTATTGCAGTGAACTATTACTATAGACAATAATTTAATGCAGCTTTCTGGATCATTAATTATAGTTGCGCAGCTCACAGTTGTTTGGGGTTTTTTTTGAGGAAGGATTAAAAATATAGAACAGAGAGAGATGAGGTTTGCTGTGACCTTCTGTCTGCTTCTCTTAAAAGGAAGGAAAAAAAGTCTCAACAAATAGTGAACCTGAAAGCCAGTACTTTCGAGCTATACTTTGTTCATGTAGAGTTCAGTCTACAGCCTCCATAAGTCACTAACAAGTAACCAGACTTCACTGAGAAAGTGTCCAAGCTCCAAGTCACACAAAGCAGTATGATGACTCTGAGGATAAACAAAGGTAAGTACTATAATAATGTTATAAACTCCCATGTGTACCACCATCAAAGACATAAATAATAGAAACTGTCAAAATAAAGAAAAGGGAAGTGAAGGAAGTTACTATGCTGTTGGGGGAAGAAATTAGGAAAAAAATCATGAACAAAAAATAAGTGGTTCTTTTTTACTCACGAGTAGTTGAAAGAAATTTACTGAAGAAGTTAAAGTGAGCTGCCTTTTGATAACATGCTCTCATAACCAACAAATGGTACAATAAATTGTCTATACAGGCCCATGTTTCTATAACTTATCTCCTCATTCTCACTTTCCTAGTTTCGTCTTACTTTTTCTTACAGTCATTTATTAGACTTGTATTGTTAGCCTTGACCTCACAAATGAATTTTTAAGTCTACCTACTCACTGCTAGTTGCAGGCTCTAAAACCCAGGCTGTGTGGTCTTCAGGTAAAAATTCAAGTCTCCAGAACACCATCCCACAAGGTCCTGTCTCTAACTGGGACCTCTGGGCAATATGCACATGAGCAATGCTGATGGAGGCCCAACAGATGGGAAGGTATGTTGAATACAAGGTGGTTACCTACCAAAGGGATTCCACAGAAGACAGTCATGCTTAAACTGGGGGGAAGAGGAGCTGCTTGAGTAACCTATAATGGTTCCACCCCATTGATCCACAAAAGTAAAATCTTGCAGTAAATGTAAGGGTAGGTATAAAAAAATTCACTCTACTAATTCTGGGCAAAATTTCACCTTTATGAGGCCTCAGGACTTAAAGCAAACCCATCTTAAGAAAGCAATGCATGGAAGTGGGAAGTGGAAACAAACCAAAAAAAAAAAAAAAACATTAATAAATGACAAATATTTAGCAGATAGAACTCCATTCTGGCCACAACATTTTTTACAACAGTGAGGATCTCAGCTCTCTTTCTAGGTGTGAGTACATCTATGAGAATGATACAATTTTTATATTTTGGATAAAAGGCAAATAGAAGAAGAGGTAGAGATGACAGAATTGCCGTTTCAGGTCAATGTGAAATTGCACCTTTTGCCAACCAAAAGGTTTTGAATCAGTCAGACTGTCCAGTTGAAACAACTGGACATTAGATTAATGTTTCTTATCAGATGATAGTTTAAATGGCAGATGTTTTTCCTCTTAAATGTAGGTTGATCCTGAAAAGGTATCACTTTTTCAAAGAAAAATTTATATATTCATTTGATAATATTAATGCAAAGGTTTTATAAATTCCCCCATTTGTAATTTCCTGAAACTATACATGAATTTGGGTCAGATTTAATACTAGGTTTATTTTCCTAAGACTCCATTTTCATTTTCTATTCTACAATTTAATACCTGCTGAGGAAGAAAATTCACTTAACTGTACTTATGAATGGGCAATGAAGGTATGTCTTTTAACATAACTCTGCCTTCCTCATCTGCATACTACTCACAGATACCCTTGCTTTCCAGGAAGATACACAACCCTGATGGAATACAGAATTCAGGTTAATTAACCTTCTATACCACAGGTACTGCTACATAACTTTTCCTGATGCTTCTCAACAAAACCAAGCTAAAGTGATTAGAGGTTTGACCCTGGGAAGGGCAGTTTGTAATTCACGCCGTTTCCCCTTGCAGCTTTAGCCCAAACTTACACATGGTTTCAAAACCTACTTCTGTACTATCTCCAGCTCCATCCCATAGCTCTGTCTAACTACAGCAGTTAAGCTGGTCTCCTCCACCTTGGATAGGTTTATCTAAAAACTCTCTTTTCCGTACTGAGTTGTCAAGCTGGACGTAGATTATGTAAAATCCTTCCCCTATGCCAGGAAAAAAAGGGATACACCACAATTGATGCTGAGATTGTATTTTCGTCATCAGTGCAAATTTAGTATAATGGTTTTTTCCTTCATGCTGATCTGTCAATATTGCTGGAAAGTCAGTAAGATTTTTAGTGGTCTGCCATGCAAGTAATACAGGATGAATCTGTACAAAGGAAGTTAACCTGTTTATTGATAGTTTTTTTCCTTTCTTTTCTAAGCTTTCCCTGAATGCATATGGGTAAGCAGTTGTTTTATGGTTGTGCTTTCTTGTTTTTTCTCTTACAACATAACCTCCTATCAAATGCAAATCATGGGAATGTCCATTAGCACAGTAAGAAATTTTCAAGGATGACTCCAAGGCATTTATATCGGTTATTGAAAAAAAACCCACATCATGCAAACCTTTGGGGCTATTTACATGAAAATAAGACTTATGTGAAGGAATTAAGCTCACAAACAGATGATAATGAGCAACAGAAAGAAGAAGTTTTTTGTTGGAAGAACGGATAATACCCAGAGTATATACCCTATTATCATGCTTTTATATTACAAAGCTTAGTTATTTTATATTCTCGAAGCAAAGCACATATGTTTACAATACAGTACTCCAGAATTTATTGGTAAATGCACTTCTACAATTAGAGGTTTTATGCCCTCCGTATGCTTCCATTGTTGAAATGACTGAGAAGAATATTGCTTTTGAGCTAAATGTCCAAAAGAAAAACATTTGCTTAAAGAACTAGGTTGATGCTATAAAGACCAAGACCAAGTATGGAAAACACTGCTAATGCAGAGTCTGATGGTCTTTGTGAAATGTTTCTAACTCCTGCTTTTTACAAATGAAGAAACCTCAATAACTTTTGTAATTATTTGAATTCTGTAGTTCTTGATATAATCGCTAACCCTCAAGGACCTTAATGTTTGCTCACTGAAAGAAAGAAACAATTTGATGTTTAGGTGATGTGGACTATAAAAGAGCATTCATAGGGACAGCTGAAAAAAAGAGAAAGATATAAAATTCCTGATATATAGAAAAACAAAATAAAGAACAGATCTTTAGCAAATCACTTAACCCCACCCAGTCTTCCAGTATGTAAAGTTCTGGTTTTACCCCTTCTTTCATTTTACAGTTTGTGAAGTGCTGTAATAGTATAAGATATTCTAAGATACAACATAAGTGATTAATGAAATTATATTTATGTGGCATGGAAGAATTTATTTCACATATTTTCATCCCCCAAACATTTATTTTTATTTCTGGAAAGAAATATTTATTATACTTCCAAGAGAGATGAGAGGGAAGAAGTGAAAACTGCTGGAGTTGATTCAATGAAGCAAAACATATCAAAGTATCTGAAAAACACATTAAAGAGTGAAGTCTGATCTAGGAAACTGCAAAACACTGAATGTCTTGTGTCGGTCAAAGATAATCTAATGAAATTGTATTTCAGGAGTTGGTTTACAGATGGAACAATTCAGCCACCAATGAACATCACAACACCTTACCGGTTCCACCCATGTTATTCTTTTGTTTTTTCTCAGCACTTCTTTCATCTTCCTACTTTGCCCTTTCAGCATTCCCTATATGCCGTCCAAATATATGTTTTTTACATAAATGAGGTGTGTCTTTAGAGAAAACATTTGTGAAGTGCTTTATGGCCACAGATGTCAAAGCACATTACAAAAGAAAGCAAGCATTATTAGTGTTCTCATCATGCAGAGGGGGGAAATGAAGCAGCCAGAGGTTAACCAATCAAGTAAAAGCCACACAGCAAGCCAATTTCACTATTGATAGAGTAACAGCATTTTGTAACCCATGACAGTGACATCCACAGGACTCCTCTTAATCACTTATACAGTCTCATTTCAACATTGTAGATAGCAAAAGGGGAGCTCACCTGAGGAAATTTCAAATATTATTCTAGAGGTACAGACCTGCTCTGCAACATTCCCCCACTGCGACAAGCAGATGTTATGCCTGCCTCCCATGAAGTGACATGAGCAACTGTGCCATTCCACAGCACCTACCTAGACCAAACTGCAACTGGCCTTGTCTTTTGCTTTGAAAAAGAAAATGCCCAAAATCAGCATTAATCACTCTTAGTGTCTGACTAATAGTGATAATATTTGTCAAAGTGTTTCCATGTTCACAGAGTTCCTATGAGAAATAAAACTATTCCCCAACACACACTGACTAAAAATTAGTTGCTCACTTGAGGTTTAAATTGAGTGAAATGATACCATGTCATGGAAATGTATTATACTAAAAGGAGACATGCCTCTCCCTGATCACATCTCTATTTGAAAATCAAGTTTTACCTGCACTAGAACAAACTCCTGAAATTATAATATAAAATAATTTATCATATTATAATCTAGTGCTTCAGGATTTTACCTCTATTACACCTGCCAGTATTTTTTTCCATAGTGAAGTTCATTCACATGAAACACATAGTGCCAGGGAATGCATCTCATCCTGACATTAGACCTACCAGTAGCAGTGACGCTAAAAGCGAAATCAAGGAGAACTGCATTCTTGACAAGCAGGAGAAGTGAGCTTTTGAATGTTTGAGCAGCCTTCTTTCACTCAAAGCATCTATATAAACATAGGAGAGGACTTGGAAGTTACTTTTCCTTAAATGAAAATGAGAAAAGCCTATACCAGTCTGATACTAAGCTACTATATCAGCCATTTCTTTTTATTGAAGGAAAATTTCAAATTTAGCTCAACTGAATTGGGTACATTGGAGTAGAAAAAATACATTGCATATCTCAAAATGCATGCAATCGCATGTAAAAAACAGTAGGACTGTTTCTGTTACTATAGCAGTCTTTGTATTCCTTTCATAAAGTCTCATCAAAATGATAGAATATTCTGTCCTAAACCCATCAGGATAAAAATGTACACTTCAAATTCTGACCTGGCGATTTCTCAAAGGTAAATCCCCCTTCTCTTTTAAGCACTGTATTACTTGAGAGCTTAGCCTTATGCTCATCTTAATGATCAATGTTGCATTGTTCGGAATTCTGTCACAAATCTGTATAATTCTTTGCCAATTCTTGTTCTTCTCCATGCATGGCATGTCAGGCTGATGAAGGAAGGCTTGTATACTGGGAAAAGATTTTAATTAATTGCAAGATTAAAGTATTGTCATGAAACAGATGAATAGTTCTCATGAGTCCTCACTAGGCTTCCAAAGCAGCAATGTCAAGCAGAAGCTTTCCTATCTTCAGTGCCTCTGCTCAATTTCTCAGAAAACATGACCCAGCAGTGCATCCTGTTTGTACTGCTACCAGCCAGCATCCTGTAAAAACTATCATGCAGGCTGCAAGCAGAATCCTAACCTGGACCTTTCCTCCACGCATTAGGACAAGAAAAAATACAGTATTTTTCATTTAAAGGCATAGTACACTTAAAAATACAAATCTGGTCACAAACAATATCCAGACATATTGCACTACAGTGAGTTTATTCTAGCTATGTTGTAATAATTCCCAGAATAACTTTTTTGGATTAACATTCTCTTCATGCATAAATGCTCTCCTCTCTACCATATGTATTCTTACAAATTTTTTTTATATTCACTTATTTTACATGTTTATTACTGGATTCATAATTCAATTGGATGACAAAAGGGACAGAAAAGCATTTATTCCAAAGAAACTGAAATCATTACATCAACTGCCTGACAGAAAATAAAGATGAGAAGGAATGAGTTTCAGCAGCTGGAAGGGGAAAATCAAAGCTGGTTATTAACCAGCTGATCTTTTTGTCAAGGGGGTGAGGAAGATTGTTTCAGCACCTTCCTTCCATATTTTGAGCATAAAGAGAACAGTATTCAATTCATAGCAAACAAACTAGTTAATCATTGCCTCCCTGTCATAGATAAGCTTAACAAAAGAAGTGTACCAATGGAACCTATATTTCATTTTATTTTAATTATCTCTAAAAAGGTCAGAGAAGTTCTTTGGCTGGCTTTTTCTGCTAAATCTATCAGCTGTGATATAGTTAACAACAGCGCTTGTGTTAGGTTTCCTTCAGAGGCAGCACCCATTGCAATGAAGGGGGTAGCACAAAGTATCATTTTCTTGAAGCTCCTGTTTCAAGCTGTCTGCAGATGCAGACAGACATCACCACATCTGCTTAGGTTCATTTGACATTTTGAAGGTTATCTTTGTAACCATAACGGCTAGAGGCTTAATTACTTCTGCAATGAAAGCTTAGATTCTGAAGCACTATTATATGGCACATTCAAAATGAACTATAATTATGTAGCAATCTAGGTGACTGCATAATCACATTACACTTTGGTCCTTTACAAGATGCTAAATGCGTATCTAAGGTTGTAGAAAAAAATGGGTGGTGCCTTTCTAATGTGCGTGTGTGTGTTCCAACACACACTGGAAACAGTACAGGACCACAGAGCTAACGACTACCTTCTGCAATGCATACATACAAGTATGCAGAGCTAAACTCGGACATCTACTGTGCATTTTAATGTGAAAGCTAAACTTTCTATTATTGCAGCATTTCCTAGGGTATTTAACAGAAACTGCTTCTGAGACTCATTCTTTGGAAACCTGGCAAGACTCAAGAGAACTCTTCAGCTGTTTCATGACAATACTGTAATTGTGCAATTAATTAAAATCCTCTCCTCAAAATAAAACTTCTACAGCATGTTTCCCAGCTGCTGAGTTTCCAAAGGATACAAGAAGACTTTGTCCAGCCTGTCTGCTGGACAACAAAGCCTTCAGGGAACTATGGGCTCAGCCTTCAGGGAACTATGGGCTCAGGAACTTCACCTCTTCATGTGAAGACCTTTAGGCGTCAAGGAAAGCCCTAAGGAATGTAGATCACACCAGCAATCTGTGTTTCTTACCAGCCTCCCCAAAGATCAGTGACACAGATCTCCTAACCATTCAGATGTACTGACTTCTAAGATGTACGAACGTCACGGCTGACAAAAGCAGCAGCACAGTCAACTTGGACATCACTGTGATGTCCACCAGAGTTTTCCACAGTCCTCAGGTGTCCTTCAAATTTGATCTGTGATGGGAACCAAAACACGTAAGTGGGGATAATCAGCACACCTCTTATCCAAGCTAAAATGCTAACAGAGGTGCATGTATTTAGATGCTAAATTGTCTGGGGACAGTTTGAGGTCATATGCCTACATAGCACTTAGTGTACTTCTTCATGACTCCTATACTACAAGTAGTGAAGTATTAGTAAGATGAACAGAGATCAAACTGGGTTTAATGTAGGATAAAGACAGGCACTGCTTCCCAATCAGTAAAGAACACAGTTTATTCCAAATTGCAGCCTTCAACTTCTGCTCTGGGAATATTTTCTATAAGATTTTCTTTTCTCAGTATTGATCATAATCTCATGTACACACACTGTGTTTATGAACACATCAAATTTAAGTGAAAATTTTAACTTTTTTTACACAAATGAAGAAGGACATCAAATAGAAGCTGTCATACAACCTATTCTGAGAAGTTTCTAATGCTCCAGGTAGAAAAGGAAATACTATAGACTTTGAAAGCTATTTCATATTCCCTTAGCATCAACCTAAATGTTCCATAAGGAATTGGGTCTGATACTAACAAGCCACACTTTCTGAGGGCATTAAATTGATTACCAGGATCAGCCTCCTCATACAAGCCCATGATCTTTCAATTTTATTTTTTTTTTACATTAGGTAATGTTTTCTAAAATTAATACTTATAGCTCACCGTGTCTTAAAAAATCCTAAAAGAAAATGAAATTACTTTGTATTAAGTTGAAATAGAAGAAGTGTGGGGCAAGGGATGCTAGTTCTTTTAGTTCTTATACTCACTGTTTTGCTCTATATAAGTTTCAGCCCTACATTTTTATGCAGCACTGATAAAATGACTATTCATTTACAGTATTCTAATTAATGGGTTTCAGTCTATTATTTTTAACTAACCAAATTACAAATGACATTACATTTACAAGCTACTTCCCTGAACTGGACAGTAATCTCTTTTTTAAACTGAACATATTTTTAATCTTTAACTTTCCATTTACTCATAAAAATAAATATCTAAAGAGATAATGATGTAAACTGTTCTCTACCAAAACACTGTGTAAGGTTTGACTCTCTTAAGCTATACAAATTGTGTAACTTAATGTAAGTTAATTTCTACAGAGAGTTGAAAAACCTACAGCTGTAGATACAGTTAAAGAGATGTTAGTATTTTTTCAAGTTGCCACCTCCTGGCTGGACTTTGACTGATTCTTTCATTTTGCTACAATATTAGCAGAACGATTATAGCAGCACAAAAAAACCCCATGTAAAAGTGTAAGAGGAAGAACATCAAAGGCAGCTCATATGTAAGATAAGATGGAAGGCTTCTAAGATTTTGTGTGCTCTGATCATTCACCAGTATCCATAAATCTTTTAACATTTTTTCAGCTCTTTTTGATATTGTGTATTCAATTAATTTCAACAAAATGTGTTCTAAACACTTTCACAGGCATTAGGAGGGCGCAGAAGTACTGAGCCTGAAGCATCTTCAGGGAGAAGAACATTTTCCCAAGGATGCTCAGTGTGCAGGTGTAGAACTACCAGACTTCTTGGTGAAGCCATGATAGTACTTTGTTTGATCTTCAGATTTGCTATGCAAGATTTAAATACTAAAACTTTACATTTCAAAAAGCACTATTTTTTCTGTTGTGGTCAAAGATGGGCCTCAACAGATAAACACAGTCAAAACACTTTAATCAACTGCATTTGACCAGCCATGATCTTAGAATTAGTTAATGTCCTTATAAATGCAATGGTCCTTTGTGGCGGTTGCTCATTTTGTTGTGATTTTATTCTCAGTGCATGCTATCCTTCAGACCTTCAGTTACAGTTATCTTAAACATCCTGCTGACTCTAGGCCTCGAATTTCCATTGCTTGTCTGGTTTTACTGCATCGTATCTGTCCATCACCTACCCTGCCACTGGTTCTAGAGCCTTTATTCCTCAACCAAGAGCAGAAGTTGTTTAACATTTAAAAAGGAACCAGTCATTTTCAAAATTTCATATTGATAGTCACGTAAGTACTGCATGGAATTCCTATGCAGTGTCAGTTGTACCCTTTAAAAGACTCTCACATTCTCTCCTATAGTATAATTCTGAGATGCTGAGCCTCTTGTCACCACCACTGGCTCAAGAGAGGATGGAGACGTTATCAAGAAAACAAAGAAAAATCACAAGATCTGAACTTGACAAGAATCTTTCTAAACTAAAACCACTATTTGTGCTAAAAAAGCCCTCAAAAAACAACAAACAAATCTAAAGCAAAACAAACTAGCAAAAAAGCCAAATAAAAACAACCAAACAACAAACAATCAAACAAACACAAAAAAAACCCAATACGTTAAAAACACACTGCTGACTTCTGAGCAATCTCTGCAATTCCAGCAGGTTTTAGAACTGCTATCTAAATAATCTCCCAAAGGAAATAGTGGATTCCTCAGTGTTGGTTAGTTTTAAGATTCAGCTGGACAGTGTGCTGGGCCATCTTGTCTAAACTGCGCTTTTGCCAAGAAAGGATTGAGCAGATGATCACTGAGGTCCCTCCCAACCTGGCACTTTGAGATTCTGACATGGTGACATGAGTATGTAACAGTGAACACATTACTAGCAGTTCAGATGGTTCAGTATGGCAAGAAGCAAATGAGAATGAGGAGGCAGCTGTACTAGTGATGGAAAAATTCTTGTAAAACCTTCTGAAGGCAAGAGTGGTAGGTGTCAATTAGCCTTCGAGAGGAATGTATAGCACTGTTACAGACCTAACGAAAGTACAACTACTTAAAAAAAAGAGAATGGACCAACAAAACCAATTACCTATGCAGTAATAGGATAGAATTGATGTTGCTCTTATGAGGTTACAATCTTTTCTACCTAGCAATGCAGGCTTTTTATCAGCACTAACGTCTGAACATTTGAAGAATACGATCTCTTCTGATATCCATCTGGAATATGAGATGAAGGAAAGCTGCCTTTGGATGCAAGATGATCACCTTATCCTAGGATATCCAGTAGCAGTTACAGTCTTGGAAGGTAAATCATTAAGAACATTAAGCCCTGCTTAACGGTTTTGTTCAGGCAGAAGCTATTATGATAACATTGGTAACATTTTGTCTTGCCTTTCTCAGCAACCTGGAAATTGAAGTAACTGATATCAGCATGTAACAGAGCCAAGGGCCAGTGAATAAAGAAGGCTTCTTCCAATGCTTCTGGGACTTGAAGGAAAATTCAAGGTAGTAAAAACATACAAAAAAAGACACACTGCAACCTAGTGTGAAGTGTTGCACAATCTCCCACTTTTTCCATGAATCCTCACATCTACCTCCCCTTCAAACAGGGGCTTTTCCCTGTGAATTTCAGGTTGAAGGCAAAAAGAAAAAAAAATAAGAGTTGAAGATCACAAGGAATAGCCTTTATAACTTGCTACAGCAACTTTCCCTACATAAGCCAGACTTACTTCTCAACATCTGCAGGACCGCAAAAGGATCAAAAGGCAGAAACCCATATACCTCTGACAATTCATGAATTAAATCATTATGGGGTTTGTATGTAAACAGCTATACTGAACCTCTTCTGCAGCAGGATAAAGTTTTTAGAAGGACTTCCTAAAACTAAACTTACAGTCAAAGTAACAGTATTCAGCAAAGTTTTCTAAGTAATGGGTTTTAATTCCCTGCAAATTTAGAATGGAAAGATTTACTGTTTCCAAGTTAAACTGCCATTTTTGCAACAAGTTACTTTAAAGTTTCATTCTTTCAAATTCCATTCCATGCAGCCTGTAGATGCTCGGAGCAACTAAAACATGCCACCACCCAGAAACAAAGCTTGAGTGATTCACCTGCGTTTGCTCTGTGTAAAAACCTGTTTTTCTTTTTTTGTCTTTTTTCGTCTTTTTTTTTTTTTTCTTCATTAACATGCCTTTTTTATTATTATTAGTTAAAAGGTCAGCAAACAAACAGGGTACTCTGTCTCCTGAAAATGAACAACACAAACATACCTTTCTCTGAAGATACAGAATTGACTCGTAAGGCATCTCATTTACTAGTGTTCAGTGAACCAGAAACATTGGTTTGTTAACTGATGGATATTGACAGTTTAACAAACGCCCATGACAATGTAGTTTCATAACAGCCCACATTACACGGCATTACTCACTTGCAGCAGCATGCTCCGTAACAGCCTTTTGTCTCTTCCTCCGCTCCCCTCAGTGAGCTGTAAATCTGTCATTACACAAGTGTTTCCAAATTACTGTGATCTGCCATGATCTAGTGAAGATGCCAGTTATAATGTGGGCACTTAATTTGTCAGAGCTTGTGGAGATGCACTCTACAGCAAGGATCACCAAGTTTTGCTGCCCATAAGTATTCAATGACAGAACTTAAATCATAATGTAAATTAATTCTTTAATCATGCGGATATACGTGACCATTACAGGGATTATTCTGCAAAAGAGCAGAGGGTTGTTCTCAAACTCACTTTCCTCCTCCACCATGAAGCCTATTAAATTTCTTTTTTAAAATGTAATTCCATCATTTCCTGTGTTGAGATTAGACTAATTATTTTATCCCTGTAAGTAATACATCTTCTTTAAAAATATTAATTTCTGGATTTATTTTTGTAACATTATATGCAAGCTTGCAACTGATAAATGCTCCAGGTATTTTTCCCCACATAAAATTGGTGATATGAAAGCGTTCAACAACTCCCTTGAAATAAAGAGAACTATACCAGCAGTAATCTTCCAGAGACATTTTTAACCATCTCATACTCCTGCCTCTCAGGTCCTGATGCAGAGGGGAACTTGTCAAAAGCATCAGTTCAGATGAAGTTTCCATTTAGATGGGAACCACATGAAAGATGGATTGGAAAAGAAGCACTAAAACCTCCTTGATTTTTATCTCCTGCTACTCCATTAACCTGAGTTTTGTCAAGCCCACCCATTTCAATTAGAAAAAGAAAAAGGAAAACTAAATGCCCGAATAAGCATAAATTACATTTGTTCTATAGTGCAATCTTAGTGCATCATGAAAATTGAAAAAGATGTTAGGTTACAGTGTTCCCAGTGATCCTATTTTTACCATTGTTATACTTTAAAACTGTGCTCTGAACATGAGACATTCTGCTGTAAAACATGCATAGCTGTTTTTTATCATGAACTCTGTTGAAAGATAAAATAACTCACAGTATTTAGATTTATAAGGAATAACATACATACTCGGAAATAAGGTGCAGAAAATTTGTTTTCATTCAAATTATATTTGGTATCATGCTTAATTCTGTTCTACAAGCCACTAGAAGGTGTAAAAAAGAATATGATCCAAGTACAATAGGAAATCAGGATTTGAGGGGGATGTAAGAAATATTTAATGATATTAAATAAATTTGATTTTCACAATCCTAGACCTATAAAATCTTATGTACTGTGGAATTAAACTGTAAATACTGTACAATAGCTATAGACTAAGGGATCCCACTAATCTATATAGACTCTTCCTTTCAAATAACACTATAAAAACAAAAATCTGCTCAAAATGATTATGAAATTATTTTTAATAATTATAATTACTACAAAACTAAGGTGAACAAAAGCATTACAGACAGATCTTTTATGCTACACTCATTAAAATTGTGTTTTACTGGATAGTCTATTTTGAAACACAGAAAAATTAAGCCACAGTTTAAAAATAGCATCTTCTAAAATTCATATGTGCACCAGATTAATTCCCTAGAGACACTGAAAAAACACTTTTCTTCAGACATTCTTCTGGCAAAAGTGGAATGTATATTTTTTATGTTCATTGCTGGAAGTTCCCATTGAATTAATTTGGGCAAGGATATAATCCCTGCAAAATCAGGATTATACTTCACTATGACCTTCTAGTAAATTATTCTTAAAGTCATTTGAACTTTTTTTAATTTCCATTTTCATTTTAAAGAATGATAGTTCCCAGCCATTGGAACGTTTCAATTGATCTGAACTGTATTTTCTAAGATGTAGAAGCATTTTCCCCAGAATTTAATCTACGATTGACACTGCTTGTGGCCAATGCTGAATTGGCATATATTTTTGATTAAAGAAAAAAATTGGATAAAAACACCTTTATTTTTTTGTTATTTTAAAGATTAAACATTTTTGTTTCCAAAATGAAGATTCAAAACATTTACTTAATTTGAGCTAAATCTGAATATACATTTGTAAGAAGCCAGAAGAAAGCAAAGAGGAAATTCAATAATTTATCTAAATGAAAATGAAATTCTGGGGTTCTGTATAGATTGAAAAATATGATTACTGTTAAGGTGACCACTAGCAACATTATTTTCAAGTTCTCAATTCATCTGTGAAACTAAAGATTAACCATTTGTACTATTTGAGTTGGGAGGCTTAATTACTGATTTGAACTGGGTTTTTTTAATTCCTATGTGGTTATGTAGTTTTGTGCAGGAGCTTTTTCAAGTCATATTTTTGATCATCTAGTTGTGTTCTATCAGAGTCAATCAAATTGAGAGAAGACAGAAGATTCTAATTCCACCCTAAGTCAGAGATTTTCCAGATGAACATTTTAACTCCAGTCTACTCCCCCATACAAAGGTCTATAACTATTCCTGATTTTTCTCTTTTTTCTGGAAGTGTTACAAATTATCCCAGCACACAGCACAAGGCTTTTACACTAACTCATCCATGTGAACAAACTGGACGTGCAGTCTTCACATATTTAAACCTATTAATATATATTTTTAAATCCTTTCTGCAAAGGTGACAAGTATGACACACTGTGGATGTGTGGTGCTGTCCACTTCAGCACAGATTTACCGAGGCTAAAATCAGACATGTGAAATTGAAGTACCTACTCTAATCAAGTCACCTACATACCCTCAGTGAAGAAGCAAGCACCTTTGGACCAGGTAGGTGATAAGAAAAGATCAGAAGAATCTGAACATGTCTTCGTCTCTCTATTGACTACAAAAGGTGCTTCGGTGACAAACTGATTTAGTGCATTCCCTTTTGATGGCTAAAGACAGATAAGGTGAATTTAACCCCAAGCATCTGAATCAAATCCACTAAGGATGGCCATGGAGTTTGGAAAGGTAACTGCAGAAGTTAAAATGCAACTTCAAAGCAGCTGGCATTCTCCTGAACCTTGTATAATGTTTCTGCTTTTTTCATTCTGCCCATCCACAAATCAATAGTTATAATATATTTTAAAACATTTTAATAAATATTTCCAAGGCTGCATGGTTTTTATTACATAGAATCAAAGACACTTCACCATTAGAACAGCTACATTGTAATTGCCATGGCCATAGATTTCTTTTCAACAAACAGGCCTTTGCCTTGTGTGAATCATTGGCATAGTGTACATGAAATCTGCAGCAAGCATCCACACATGCTCTTGATTTAGATAAAAGAAACCCACTGGCACAGCTTGGATGACTGCTAAGCAATATGTACCTCACGTGATGTCTTTTAATAGAAAGAGCACTCCATAGTACATATACACAGAGCAGGTATAAAATTAGAGACAGACTGAGGCTGAAATGCTAGACTATAATCAGAGTTCACACAACTTCAGACGTCAAACCCCAACTTCAAGACCCCACAGTCTTCTCCAGTTTTCCATATATTTGCCCTGAAAATACATACTCAGTTATCAGAGAATCTAAGCAGTGACTGCAAGAACTTACGACATCAAAACAGCTTCAGGATCTGATATATATTTTTGTGCAGATCAGTGAACAGCATATCCGAACAAATCTTTTCTCTGTGATTTACCCCATTCTCAATCTCTAATTTCTAGACAAACTATTTTTACTTTATTTCGGATTAACCACATCCACACAGTATTAAAAGACTTGCATAAGAGCTCATTCTGTGAGTCAGTAAAACTCCACAAATTGAGGTACAATGGTAGGAAATGAAAAGACTTAGTCGGAATGAAAAAGGCTAACCTTTGGAATTTTTAACTCAGATATGTAATGTCTTCTACAGAAATGCTTCGCTTGAATTCTGACAAGAAAGTCTGGTGCCATGCCTGACAGATGAGAACCATGCTGAAACCCCAGACTGACTATTTTAATTGGCTAGAGATGTGACAGTTGAAGGTAGGTTACATAATTCACCTCCTACCTGTATTAGCTGTAGCAAGACATGAGATTAAAATCTGAGAGTTAAGGACCATCTCTTTGTTTCACAGTAAATGGCAAGAACTCTCTTTGTCACCTAGCAAAGGACACGCCTGAGTTTCTCCAGTTCATTCCATCATGATTCCCTTTGTCCAGAAGGGGTGAACGGACAAAATAACTGTTCTGAGGAAACGTAGAAAAAGGATTCATTAGCTATCACTGCCATGCCTGGGGCAGCTTCTAAGTGAAGACCTCATGAAATAAGTGTCCATAAGGAATGGGTTTGCATATGATATACCCATGTAATTAACAAAGGGAGGAAATTCTTGTTTGTTACTTAAACCGGTTCTGTAACATAAAAGTAAAATTAGGAAGAATACTGTTGCTAGGGGGTTTGGGTTTTTTGAAAGCAATTTTCAAAGTCAAGGTTAGGAAAAATCTGCCCTTCATTTCTTCCAGATGCAACCGTTTGATCCTAAGCCTGCTACTGTCAGTCTCTCCTGCCTCTGCCTTTCAGCTACCTGGTTGGGGTCGCTCAAGTCCTACAAATATGCCTCAGAGTATTTCATTCCATATATCAGGTACTCCTATTGCTGTCTCAAAAGTACTCAACAAGCTATACCTCTTTCAGTCCCCATATAGTTGTTCTTCTGTTGTTACATGTTTGTGTTGTCCATTCCTAAACATCCATTAATGGAACTTACTCGAAGCTCACCTTGTAGCTAGTTCAAGGCTACATCTCCTTTGTTTGGCTAGCACAAAGATTCTGTAAGCCTTGTAGATGAGCATTTGCTTTACTTCCACTTCGAGTATTTTTGTCTGTTGTCTGTGTTCAGTAGTTCCATGTCATTTGACTCTATTTTACTCTGGGTATTTTGGGATTTTGGTCCTTTCTTCTTAGGGCACTGGCTCTTATTTATTTATTTATTTATTTTACCACTGAGACTATTTTATAGCACTTTATTCTAGTCTTTTTCCTCACTTTTCTTCTATAGAATTTTTTTTCTTTTAGGACTCCCTTTTCTTATTCTGTTCTTGAATTTAGTCTCCCAACCATTGAGACATTATTCCAAGAAACAAAACCGAGCTATTTCACCAACTATCCAGAATTACAATAAATGGGATA
>JANHGB010011327.1:0-20694 GCA_026283785.1 Coracopsis vasa | reverse complement strand
GTTCCCAGGCTGAAAGTCAAAAACACAGCACTGCACCAGCTACTAAGAAGGAGAAAAATGACTGCTACCGCTGAACCCAGGACACCCTGACTGTGAACAATCACTGTTTCTTTTTCCTAAAAGAAGGAAGGAATTGTATGTTTCGTTCATCCCTGATGGAAAGGGAACAAATTATAGACTAGAAAAGCATGTGGCTTGGTTCTGTCCTGCCTACTGAATTATTTCTCTGGTTCCAGTTTGTAAGGCAGAACTTGAAATTTATGTCTTGCACTCAATACCCTACTTTCCAGATAGCATGCTGCCTAATGGTCCTTACTCCGCCACTGCAGTACAGGAGCACAAACTGTAGTATTTCTCTACTTTTGTATTTGCTTGGCACTGTACCCCATGCAATAGTGCAAGCTGTTGGCCACTGGCCTGTGTACTTACTGAATACATGAGCTTGGCACAAGTAGCTGTAACACTCTAGAGGGGAAGATTTCTCTCAAAAACAAAAAAAAAAAAAAAAAAAGGGGGGCTCAGGACAGGTATCAAAAAAAAAAAAGGCATTTACAAGTTTCATAGAAGCCTATAGAGACACACCCAGTGAAATATGGGAAAATATATTCAATCCCTTTGGAAATGCAAGCCACACTGACCACAAAGAGTAGTGTGTTATAAAAGCTCATATGAGATTTCACCGTGGGTTTGGCCATTGACTGCCATAGTCTGTAAAACTGTACATCCAGTCCTCCCACACAGTTCCTTTCCTCTTTCATCTGAATTGCTCGGTGTGGCTGGTTCAACAATGGTATGATTATTTAAATCCCAGGAGCTGCAATATAGCATTGGAAAGAAAACAAATGAATAAATAAATTATGAATAACAGATGACAATTTAGTTCATGGTGTGCTGAGGCAAGAGGATAACTACCCTGCACATGCACATAGGTTGTATGGCCCGGTTAGGGACTTTCTGTTCTCTCAGAAATAGAGCAACACTTCAAGTCTTGATGTGGTAGGAGTAATGCCTACTGGAGGGAAAAAATAGATTGTAACAGCTAAAGAGTGGCTGCACGAGGTCAGCCCAGGAGAGACTCTAGCCGTTCTAGCATTCTGCCTCTGGCAGAGAGTTGATAAGAGGATCCCTTGCAAATGTAGGAGGTTATTCTGAACTCCCAAGCATACTTCTTCCAGCTCACAACAATTTGTGCCTCAGGTAGTCATTAGGCCATGCTATTTTCTTAGCTTTTTGAAAGTCCTCACGTTGTTCAGTTGTGTGGTCTTTAACCCATATAAGATTTTTGTATTCACAACATCTTACAGCAAGAAGTTCCACAGGCCAGTTAAATGTGACCACGCAGTTAAAAAAACCAACCAACCAACCAAAAAAAAAAAACAAAAACCCCACACAAAACACCTCTCCCCCACCCCCAAAAAAATAGGCAAAAAGAAACCCAAACCAAGAAAAAATAAACCACATTTGTTTTCTGTCTGAATTATTATTTAATTTGATCTTCCATACTTTTTTGGAAAATACTGTTAATTATTGGTTTCCTCTTACCTCTCTTTCCTTCATAGCATGTAGATGTTCATCTTCTTTCCTATCAACTGTGTCTTTTCCAGACTGAAGAATCCCTGTAAGTCATGTCAGTTGCTTTTCTCTGGACTATTCCCATTTCTTCCATAAATTGACTGAGTTGTAATCCAACTGTACACAATTTTCAAGACACTGGTGCATCATGCATTTCCATGACAGCATGACAACATTTTCTGTTTTGTTTTTTTCCTTATTGTTTCTTGCAGTCAATTCATTTTTTTTACTGCTCCTGTGCTTTTGAACTGAGACAGTGAAAATCCCAAGACACCTCTCCTGAGAAAGCATCGAGTCCATTGTTTTGTATGTGAAATTCAGAGATTTTTTCCATATTCATCACTTTTTCCTATCTTTCTACACCTAAATTTATCTGCCATTTTATGGTACAAATGCTGAGGTTTTGTTTGTTATGGTTTTGGGTTGTTTTTTTCAATTTTTCTGAAATTGTTCGCAGTTGGCTCCCTCACTGTTCTTAAAAACCTTATGTTGTGAAACTTCGCTCTTCACCTTCCCAGACAAGTTGTGAATATATTGAACAAAGCAGATACTAGTACTAGTACTAGAATTCATCCTTGCACAATCTTCCCTTTTAATCTAGAGCTGAAAGAGAAACCTTTAATGCCTTAGAAACAGACAATTAAGTCTTCTTTTTCCATATGCTGCTTCATAATAAAGAGATCTGGATGTTGTTTTCTTGATGAACGCCAAAATAAGACTTTGTTGAGACCAATAGAGGAGTATTTTCCTTTGTGACTGTGGCCGTTGTCAATAAAAAATACACAGAGTAAAACTCCTCATAAAATAACATCTTTTATTTCTGAGATATTCAGCCATTTGCAAAGCATGTGGCAATACAACCTGTATATGGTTGCCTGTGTTATCCTCCTCTTATAATTTTACTTAGGATTCCAGCCAAGAAGTAACAAGTGGAGCTTGTTTGCCCTTAGTCATTATATATTATAAGATATGTAGAAAGCTGATAAAACGATATGTATTCTACTTAATATATTACATTTTGTGCTTAAAAGTAAAAAGATTCATTGAAAAAAATATTTTGCCAGTGGTGGAAGTTGAATTTCTTGTCATTCATTTATCTGTTGTTTGTGTATTCTTAATATCTGCCACTCAAAAGATGGACATAAAATTTGCCCTCGTTTTCGTTGCCCACTGCACTGAATCCAGCATGTGAAAAACTCAAGTAATATTATCTTTCTTAGAAATTGAATAGCTGTGATTATATGCTACTCTCTTTAAGGAAGGCTGGGGAAATATATTCTAAATATCACTAACAAAACATGTTCTTTGTTCTTGATCAGATTTGAAGAGGGACAACTTCTTTGTAAGACTGGTTTACAGTAGTCTGAAAGCCATCATCTGTATCCCACTGGCAAATACTTTTGATTATTATGTACATGTATGCTTTAATAAGAGTTGTCTTTTGAAATCAGCTCCTCCTTAGACCTAATCTAGGAATAAAGCCATAATGCCAAGTTTATGATATCTTAGTGTGTTGCTATGGAAGTGATATTAGCAATATTAGAAATCCAGCACTGTGGGCTGTGTAGCAGTAGAATCTCATAGAAACTGAAAGCGTGGATGCAGCAGAAGAAGCTTTCATTTCAACACAAATATCTTTGAATCTTTGGAACAAGAGAAAAAAAGGACAGTATATCAGAGTGAGTAATTTTAGATATTACTATTAATATTTAGATATTTTTAGTTTAACTTGAGGATGTCTAGAATGTAAACACATAAAGTTTTTAATTCTAAAAAAAATATGTTTTGACAAACATAAATTTAAAGATTAAAATCACTGCACATGAGTTAATATTTTTATTAAGAAAAAAGAAAGGGAGATTTTATTTTTGTTTGCTGTTGTGGTCATAGACGTCTTTTTCTTTCATGTTATCTTAAATTTTGCATTTCTTTCTTTTATTTGCATTTTGATTCTGCAATGGGAAACAGACCAAGCAGATGGTAGCAACCTAGTTCTGTTCCTTTTTAACTGTGATTATTTCTAGCAACAGTTTAGGATGCCTGGCTCTGTCCTGGGCCCTTGTATAGTAAGCCTGTTGATTTTGAGTGATTATTGAATAGCTTTATAATATATATTTGTGTGCAATTTAAGGTACAGAATGATCAGTTGAAGTTTGTTACAATGTGCTTAGATGCATGGAAAGATGGAAGACTGAAGAGTGGATCAATAAAGTCATTACTAGATGGAAAATGCTATGAAAACATATCGGTGATGTACGATTAAACTAAACAACAAAAATCATATACAATCACTGGTTCCAGCTTTTGACAGCAAACATGAGCCTTTAGGCATAAATGACTGTGAATAGCAAAATGCAGCTGCTGCCTTCATTTGAATAGCCTAAGGAAGGAGAGCCCCAGCAATAGCAGTCATTTCAGAGCTCTGGCTGACTTAAAAAGCAATAGCAAGTTAGACCCTGAAGAGTACTAGACAGGATCCCGTGATGTGGTGTTGCCAACCCCTTTGGAGGAGATACAGTGAATAAAGGAATATTCATGATAGAAGGGATGTTCCATAGGGAATTAAGCAGCTGCAGAACTGGCTGTCTCTGCATGAAGCATTACATACTTTCCACTTCTGCAGCTGCCCTTCAGCCTCTCTTCAGCTGCTGAAACATGCATCTTTGCCTCCCTCTTTTTGATTCTAATGAATGCTTGCAAGCAGCAGCTCAGGATTGTTTACGTGCTAAGCAGCAATCAGATGCAGTGCTAGTAAAATCCATTTTCAAGTGCACGGTTTTACACTTACTGCTCCTATTTTATTTTATAATTTATTTGTTTATTTTCTTTTCCTAATAACTTAAAAAGCAAGACCATAAAATTTGCCCTAAGAACATGCTGGACCCGTAGAGCTGAGCAAAGTAGCTGTCACAAATGAATTGCTGTTGTGAGTACAATTGAAGTGTAACAGGGGATTCAGGAAGAAAGAGGTTCCAGAGGTGACATATTCTTACAGCTTAGTGCTGTGTCATTTTTTTTTTAAGAGCCCTGGAAATAATAGTAGTACAAGTCTAGAAACAATATAGCCAAATTAGCAACACACTGTCCCAGCTAAAAGCCCATTCTTATTTTCCTTCTGTTTTTGAGGCAAACTTGATCAGCAAGAGGTTGCAGGTCTGTATCATGCTGCCTGGTGCATTTTGTAGACGTGTTCACGGCTATCTTTAATCTTATTGACACCAAATAAAGCACTCTAGGGGAAGGCAAGAACAGATAAAACAGTGTCAAATATAAAAATAAATTTACCTACATTATCAGAGGAGCATATTTTGTTGACCTAGGTCCAGATTTCCTTGCTTTACACAGCTCTATCTTTGTTCACCATTCTCCCTTTTATTGCATTCCATAATTGCTACAAACAAATGAAATCCTAAAATTCTTTAGAGAAAAACAAGTTAAGCACCCCCAGCTGTTCGCAGCAGCATGAGCTGCTGCTCCATTAATTCCAATATGTATGCGCACAGGCCTCAAGCACAGCCTTACGCAAACAACTGCTAGGAATGCAGAATTATTGCTTATAATAAATCATTGTAAGCCAATCAAAGCTCTGGATACCCTGGTATTTTGACACATGCTGAATTTGTGAGAGCAGCATTTCCAAATGTTAAAAAACTATGGGCCAACTTCATTTTGTTATTGTCTTTGTTGAACTTCTGACTTCTGTCATCTTAAAATTGTTCTTAAAAAAAAATTAAATAAATAAATAAACAAATTAAAAAAAACCCAAAAAACAACAAACCAAAACAAGAAACAACTTGGTTGCTAGTGTAAAGAAAAGAATTGAAGTTGCTCATAGAAATGTAGTACTATTGCATTGCTTTGCTTTCATGGGGAAAAAGTTAACCCAAGAGCTGTATTAACTTGTGAAAGCTTAAACCATGCCTGTGTAACTATTCAGATGTTTGTTGCTGCCTGCAGGTGAGTTATCTATGAAGGTGAAACAAAAAGTAACACTTTGTAGCAGAAATTGCTAAACTGGCCCAAAGATATCGTAAGTATTGTGTTGCCCAACAGGAATAAACATATAATTATCTCCAAGTCTTCATGAAAGGTACGGTCATCAGTCATATGGTAGCATTGTTTTTTTTCTAAGCAGGTCATTTCTTAATAGCTTATGCGGTGTTCTGCTTAAAACTTCTTGAAACAATATGGCCAATAGCTAAATCATATGTCATACTCAGACATCATAGGTAAGGAGCTTCTCAGATGTATCCAGGATCTTATATAAATATAGGAAATACACCAATTCTATTGGTTTGGATTCACTTAAGCTGAACTGAAGTGTGGTTTATAAAACAAGCCCTCATTTAATTAAGTAAATGTCCTTTCCGTCTTTTGTGCTATTTATTTATTTATATCAATTTAAATAACACCTTAATTAATTTTTTGACTGAAAGACATGTAGGTATGAAAAGATGGTTTTGTGTGTGTTTGAAAGAAATCTGAAAACCTACTTCTGTTTGTTTACCTTACTTTGCTATCTGTCAGGATCTAAGTTAGAACAGCTCCAATTCCTTTATCTGCAGTGGGAAAAATTCAGCTAGTGTTTGCAAGTTTCTTTCGTATTGATACTGCTATTTAGTAGCATGTTTCCACTGCAAGATTAACTAGACACTTTACTGGGTTATAACTTACCTCAACCTCATCATCCACACAAAGGAGTTAGGTTTTAGTTTGCTTGCCTGTTTAAATGAGAATACAAGCAAGTGTCTAAACACCATCTTCCAGCAGAAACACATTGATGAGGACTCAGATGATGCAGATAAGCAGAGGATAGCCATCCAGTGTTAGGGCAGGTATCAGACTTGGTTGTCAGTAACCTGTATACACGTGTATACGCTATGTAGTGAGAAGCTAAAATGTATCATGCAAGTCAGCATAATGAAACGCTGAAGCTTACTGGTCTGCATGGTCCAATAATATAGTGAAGTCGGGAGACAGTGAACACAGCACTGTTTTGGGACTAAATAAACCTGCCTGTGTGGGGTTATTAATAAAGAGCCTTCCAAATGTGCCTATTATGAGTTTTGATCAGTACATGGACAATTTCTACACACTGGAGGAATTTATATTCTTAGCGTTTACCTGAAGCCTTAGTAAATGCACCCTGCTAAATAAACAACACGTGGTTTGCGAAAAAATACAAAATAATGTTGGAGAAAGGTGATTGCTAGTATCTCTTAATAAAAACACATTTTGAGTAAAGCATTAAAGCTGTTGAATGAATTGAAGTCAATGACACATGCCTTTTGAATCTGAATGTGAAAAAAAAAAGTGGTTTTAGATGAGGATAAAGACATTCCTGCTTATATGACATCTCATTTTAAGAAAGGTGTACCTTAGACTGTAAATGTAACATGTCAAAGCAAAACTGTCAAAATTGGAACTGTAGAATATTAGCACTAGCATCAGCAAATTTTCACTGTGTGTCTGTCTAAAAGTTCATGCAGAAAAAGCAAGTGCATGTTTATAGTGCATGTTTTAAGTACAATTACATGAGAAAAAAGAAAAAAGCAAAAAAAGAAAAAAAGACCAACCAACCCCCTTCTTTCCACCACAGACTGACCTTTCTTTCTTTACTGGCTCTAAGCTAGCTAGTAAACCAGCAAAATACTTTTGCGCACCCACATGATGTAATGCATGCATAACAGAAGTGTGAAAATAAGTGTTTCTTCATTGGATTAAAAAGATTTAGAAAATATATAATTTATGGGCTTTGAAATGTTTAAAATATTTATTTCTGTAGCATTAGTCCTTTGAATCCTGGGTAGACAAAGGTCATCCAAGTGATAGGTTTCTGCCTCAATTGGTCTTAGAATCTAAGACTGGATGTGATGCAGATGAAATGTAGTGAAATAAATGAAATAAATCTCTGTGCAATGGATGCAGTTGTCAGAGCAACCACACTGTGGAATTGCTCTGATGAGAACCAGAGTAGTTTAGTTTAACCCCTGTGTTAATTTTATTTTTCTTTTTTTTTTAATATGTTTACAGTCACTGGCTTATTTCTCAAACTAAGCAGTGTTGGCAACCAACAATTATATGAAGAAAAAAAAAAACAACTCACCAAGCCAATGTTAATTCAATTGTAGCTAAAAGTTAGTGTCCAGCACTGTGAATCTGGAAACTGAATTAAAACTTGTCTTTTCTCAGTTTAATATGAGCTTTATTGTAGTTTGTGATTAATCTTGAATTCAGTGGCAGTTCTACAGCTGACTGTGTATGACCTTGATTTGACTTTGGTGAACTTCTGAAATTCCCTGTCTGTAAACTAGATGCTATTTTTCTGCTTAAAATGGATGCTGTGACACTTAATTGGTATATTTTGCTTATAAGGAGCATGACGTTCTTGTAATAACAAAGCCTATAAACAGCCAAAGCAGAGAAAATTTTGATGACTGTTGCAAGAGAGAAATCTCAGGCCAAATTGTTAAATGAAATTTTGCATGTGCACTAAATGCAAGTCATGCCTTGCCAGAATTATTTTGATACTATTAAAAAAATTTCTTCTTGAAGAATGACAATGAAAAAGCAGGTAACTGTCTTCTGTGCTGGTGTTAGAAAGCTTTCTTTATCTTGGTAAGTTTTTACTTGAATGTTGTAAGGAGGCTGGAGAGGAGAATATATTTCTCCTCAGGATTGTTAAATGCTGGTACTGCCCTAGTGTCACGTAATAGGATTATTATTAGTAGTAGTAGTTTAGCCCTGATGATTTTCATTATACCCTTTTGATTGTACTTTAATAACTGAAATAATCTTTCATTTAAATTATTGTTTATATAGTTTTGAGCTGAATTTTTATATATTCTTATACACATGTAATGGGTATATAAATTTGATATAAACTATATAATAATTGCTTGTAATGTTTAATTTTTATTGCACAATGTTTATGCCAAAATATTTTGGGGGGATAAAATTGAAAAGGTCAAGTTTATTATATTATATCCAAGGTTAGCAGATGCTGAGTTTGAGTTAGCATATCATTGCATGAAAATGTAGATGTCTATTTTGCATACCATTTTAATGGTTTAAAAAGTTAGTCTACTATTGAATTTTCTCATATGAATTAAATTACATGACCACAGTGCTTTGAAAATACTTCATAAATCCGAAAAAAGTCCCACTTTAAATTTTTTTCTGCTCTGTAATACATTCAGCCAATAAAACCAAAATAATAGCTGTACTGAATCACAGTTGGATTTTAGTCTTGGTATTGGCAGATAAGCATGGCCTCAAGATACTGATCTGCAGTGACTTTTGTTCCATGACTCCAGAGCACAGCTTCCTTGTACATTTGTCTTACACTGAAATTCCTTTTTGTTACTCTCATTTCTTCTAGCAATATTTATAAAATCAGTCACAAAAGTCTGTGCATTTCTCAGTTCCCCTGTATACCAGTATTAGAGATGTATATCAAATAACAAGCAAGATACTGTGGGATGTATGTGGTGTCACACATCTCCTAATTGGTTGTTGTTACTGCCTGTCTATCATAAATCCTCAACTTGTTGCACTGTTTGGGCTCTCTGCACCACACAGTTGACCACGTCCTCATTCCAGGCATAAACTACCTCTTTTCTTCAACACTCACTCTTTTCTGGATATGTTGCTTTATGTCAGCCTTGACTGATGTTGCATCATTCAGTCTGGGAAAGATGTTTCCTGGACTAAAACACTGTGTACAGGAATGTGATGTGTCTGTACAAAAAATTATATCCTGGCATTTTCCTTCTCCATCTCTCCTTGATTCCTACACTGAAGCAGATTTTATGAACTCCCCTTTGTTAGTGTCTGTGGTCTTCTAGAGTCTAAAAACAAATACAGGAATAATGTGTATGATTTTTAGCCTTTTTTTTTTTTCCTCCTTTTAACGTGTTTTGTGCTCAGGCTTGAATACTTTTGTGACAAAGCAACATCAAAGTCATCATTGCCATGTTAAGTGTAACATTTTTATATTAATTTAAACCACTTTAATTCATGCATGATATTGAATTTATGCAAGAGGTTTTGTTTGAAGGCATGCTTCTCCCTTTTTTCCTCCACCAGTAACATCTGTTAGTGGGCTTATGCTATGTGTGCCCATCAGTTCAAACTGGATTTATATTAAACCATCTAATTCTGAGTGGATAGAATTGTTTTCATTTTTATTGAATTTTTGGTGGTTAGTTGGTGACAGGTTTTTTCTGGTTTAGTTGTGTTCTTTTCTATGCTACCTAATGTATTCCTATGAAATATGTAATTTCTACATTAATTTAAGTGACACATTAACTGAGCTTTGAAGGTGATTGACACTTTCTAGTTATAGGAATTTCTTTAGGTGAGCTGTTAAATGCTACATTGTTACCATGGGTTCAGTTAGAATGGTATAGTAATTAAATGTTGCTGAGTATGACCATTTCTACCAATATTTTCTATTCTCTCTATATATTTTTAAAACATGTAACTTTTTCAAATCAAGTAGAAGTTGTTTATATCATGAAGAGATGTCTTTTTATTAATCTAGAGAAAAATACTGTACTATTCAGGTTAATTTGTGGGGGGTTGACCTTGGCTTAAGTAGGAATCTTATATGCATTTTGTTTAGGAAATGCAATGAATTGATTGGAAGGCTTATTCTGCATCATTTATCTTATATCATTACTTCAACAGCTTATGATTCTAATCAAAAAATGTCACTTTGGTTTTTAAATCTATTTTTATCACCCAGAACATCTCATCTGTCAATATTTGATTAGAAGTCCTCGCTGCTTGAGACAGCTTTTCTCTGTCTGACAGATAATCTGAAGCTCTGAGACCATCGATTGAAGCTTCAACTCTTGGAGGGGGAAAAAAAATACAAAGAGGTATAAAGAGCTAGGAGATAATTTTTGATTACACTTCAACTTGTGACTTCTGCCTTGGGCCCAATAGAAAGGCTGAGTCTTCCTGTCTTATCACTGCAAAGACAGACTACTCCTGTATTGATTTAGGCAGAAAAGTTCAACTAAGTTCCAGTTTGATTTCTTCATAACGTCTCATCTCAATTTAAGGAAAATTATCTCTTTTTTTTGTTTTTCTTTTCAGCCTCACTTCATCTCCTTTTAATTTTCAGTGCAGTAGAATACAAGTCACTTGTCTAACACAGGTGTTTGGTATGCCTGCCCATGTGCTATACATACCATAAAAAACTTACTGTTCAAGCACTCTTTGATTTGATTACTTCATTGCAATAGAGTTAATTGTCCTGCAGATGAAAAAGAGGCAAAAGATATATGTAAAGTTAGAAAAAGTTGAATTTTATTGTTGTTGGAGACCCTGAAAAGTCTTCTATGTCTGCCTGCTATAGTGACAAGTTCTTGTCTGATCTATTTATAAATACGTCTTTTGAGGAAAATTGAATGATATTTCTTGGTGTCTCTAGGAAGAAATGCTGCATTTAATGTTTTTAAACATTCAGATCACAAATCTGTATTTGATAGTAAGTAGCACTATCATATTTTCCCTACATAGCAATTTTGAGTGCTAAAATTCAGGCATTTAGTTAGACAAGTACCATAAATACAGAGGTAGATTTCTACCTCTAGTTATCCGAGTATTTTTTTTTATCTAAATTCATAGCTTGCATGTATAACTTACTCTTCATAAAAGGATAACCTGCAAGTTCTTCCTTTTAATGACATACCTGGATGCTGGATATGGTAAATTCAGAGCCTAATGAACAAAGATGCATTAGTTGGCTATATGAAAGCTATTGTGCATATTTTATATCTTATATTGGTATATACTGTCTTCAAATTTGTCAGTATTCTAGGTTTGAAGTTAGATTTTATGTCAGGCAGAGAAGTGCTAGTGAAAAGCTGAAAATAAGATGAAATTTTGCTATGCCTGGGAACATTTAGCACAGACATAGAAAAAGCAAGCTTTTTGTCGTGTCAGAATGAAAAGATATTGATATTAGCCAAAATAATCAGGGACAGGAGTAAGTAATCTCCTTGATGCAAGACATATAAAGATGTGGAGTCAAACTTGTTCAAACCAAACATACTTGAAAACAAGAAATATAACCACTAGAAATTTGGCAGAATTTTTTTAAAAAGAACTCAGCTCTATTGAAATTCACATTAATAGCTAAGAATTTGCATACAGTATGTAGATAGCTGGAAGCCAATGTAGGGCTCAAAGGGGCTGTTCCTGAGTTTAGCTGTAAGGTTAGAACAGCAGTAGGGATACTTATTAATAGGTGTCCAAACAAATGTACATCAGAGGTACTCACAATTATTAGATAATTTATATCTAATTAAGCTGTCCTTTGGGTTTCTGAACTAATGACCTGATTAATTTTGATTTGCAGCTTTGTCAATTATGTATTTTCCTTTTATATGTCCATTCTTGAAGCAAACTCGCTGTAAGAGCACAAAGTAGTGCTTTGAACTCATCACAGATGTGCTATCATCTACCTTGACCGGGGTGTTTCTTAATCATTGTTCCGAAACACAGTATTGTATCTACCTCAAGTAATCTGAGATTTTGTTGCTGATTGAAGTTTAGATTAATCTGTTCTGGCAAAAGCCTTGGAAGAAAATTAAAAGCTTAGATTTGTTGACAAGAAAGGGCAACAATTGCTAATTTTAACCAATGAGCAAGAAGAATGTTCCTGCTCAGATATCTGCAGTTCCAAAACCTGCCATCTGAACTGTAGCAGGTAACTTTACAGTTAACTCAGTAAATTGATTCATGAAGTAACATTTAATGGCAGTCTGTATTTCCCAGCACCCTGAAGAAAAGGATCTTGGGAATCATGAACAAGAGAAGATAAAAGCAACAGGAGAAACAAAATTAAGAGAATCTGTATTTTATTTTATTTTATTTTATTTTTTAAGAAAGCTGTTCATGGTGACAGATATGCACAAAACTTTCTCTGAGCCTAGATTTAAAAGATGAGCAGAATTAGTGCAGAGAGGGAAAAAAAAAATTAAATTCATTTCCATTACTGCAGGAATTAGAATTTCCTTTTAAGTCACATATTGAATTTGCTTCAAATTTAGTTTCTAACAACCATAACTATAAGCAATACTAGTTAACAGAGTAACAAATCCCATATTTACATCAGTCATTTATAGGAGGTTCAAATATGGGTGCATAAGCAGCAGTTAAGTAAAGATCAAAGGTCTTCTAGCTGTTATACTCTGGAGAGCAGGTAGAAGAATGAAAGTCAGTTCTCTTTCTATATATTAGACATTCCCATCCTAGTAGATAGAGTTGAATTGGAACCTTTTTTCCTGGGTTTGTGGGTTTGGTTTTTTTAATTTGTTCGTTGATGTGTCACCAATTGTGAACTTCAGGAAGGAAATAACCTGTAGATTCTTAATCATTCAATCTACCTTTGCATTATAAAAATGCGCAGAGCATTTATTTTTTTTTTCACTTTTCTTGAAAAGAGTCTAAGGCTTAAAATGGGTTTGCATTCAACAGATGAAGTTCTGAATTTCTTTTTGCTTTTCTCTACTTCCATTTGCATTGTATCAACCTATTCCAACTCCAGAATTTTCAGCAATATCTCCCCTTGCTTCTCTGTGGGAAACATCCCTGCTACATTTGTTTCAAAAATATCTGTTTTCAGATTTCCTTGTAATGTGAGAAGGTTACATACTATCATATACTGTCATACATGGAGATTAAGGTCAAAATACTATTCAATTTTGTTCACAAATTAAGCTACCCATGACTTGCTTTCCAGACTATTCAGCATTACAAATAGCTCAGTGGTACAGTAATTTAAAGCAAAACTCTTGCTGACTTCTGTCGTAGATGTTATTATTCAGCATGTCTGCATATCAGGATCATAGGTCGTAAATCAGGTGATCACAAATTATGTATCTATATTTAATGGCCACCTGTGAACAATTTATTTTAAATGATTTGTTCATTAGCACATAGGAATTCAAGGAAAGAATATGATTTATTTTTATGGATTTCCCTTCAGCTGCTTTAATTGTGAGGTTGTTTCTGGTTTGTTGCTATAATCCCAAATTTATTCTAGGGAAGCTGAGGCTGGAAAAGGAATTAGAAAAGAACTGAGACTGAGGAGACTGGCTAATATTTTTGGTGTTAATAAGCAAAATTGGATCCTACATGATCCTCAGATGCTTCCAGGAAAATACCTGGTGGCCTCAGTCTGAAGCATTCTTAGTACAAAAAAAATTTGTCAGTTACAGTAAAGCTGTCTTTTCTAAGCACATGAATATTGTATTTGTAAAGCAGATAATTTGGGCTGACTTCCACAGGCATGGCTAGCTCATGCTTCCTATAAGAACATTCCCTGCTGTATTTTAATTGACTGATTGGAAATCACAGGATTTCTATAGGATTCCAGCTAATAGTTGATGAGAAACAATCAATCATCAATAAGTATTTCTTTTAGTATTAGAGAACAACATGCTCTCTATAAACTGCTTTTGCTAAAATCAAGGGAAAAAAAATTAAACTTGCGTGGAAAATTTCATCCTTAATGATTCTATTTTGTTGAAATTGTAGATAATTAAAACCATTGCCTTGAAAGAAAAACCCAAAAGCAAACACCGAAGGTGATACTCACCATTCCACAGTTCTAATATTTAATAACAGAAATTAAAAGAAATTTTTTTGTATCTGTCTTCATTCACAAAATGCACAGTGATCTGGAACTGCTGAAGTGAGCTGAAAACCTGTTGCTGGTTGTAAATGGGCTTTAAACAAAGCCCATAATGAAGCCATAAAATAACTTTTACAAAATTTCTCATCAGAACAGAATTTTTTTGTTCTCTGTAAGATATGGTTAGAAAGAGCTTTTCTAAAATTACATTTTTAATTGTTTCTTTTTATTTCAAAGTGCCTCGTCCATCAGTTCAGTTCTTTGATGTAGTTTTTATAATATTATTAAGGAAGTTGGCCAATCAAGTTTCTTTTTACCTGTTTTACCTGTTTCAGCAGTGGGTTGTTGGAGGCCTCATCTCACAAAGGCTAATCTCTCTTATCTATATAGTTGAAACTTTTATTGTTCAATTAACTTCTTTACTGTTCCTTTGAAAATGTGTACATGTGCATATGTATGTATGCATTCATCTTTTGATGTATAGATACACCCCTACATATTTATAATTCATGCATACTCATATATAGACATACACCAAAATGAACCAAAATATTTCTGGATTTGATTTCTGTATTCAAGAAAAGAGCTATCACTATGTAGTAGCTGCTCAGAGCTAACCAGATACGAAAACTCTTAATTTCACTATTCTAGTGTGCAAGGATATATTGACATAAAGCTGAGAGGCTTTTATATCACTGAATAAAAATGGTTTAATTCAAAGATAAAGAAATATGTCAATTGTAGAACAGACTGGTAGGACACAAACTGTTTAAGGAAATGTCTACCAGGTATGCTTATATATTTAGCTTCTGGGAAGAAGGTATGGTACTTTGATAATTATATTAGTCCAGCTTTAAGAAATCATTCTGATTCTGTTATGCTTTTGGAAGGCTCTTTCCTAATCTAATATTATTTTTTCATGTATTGATAAATAAATCCCTGAGAACTTTCCAGGGAAGTGCAAAGCTTCTTTATTTTTCATTTTTAATCATGCTTCAAAATTTAATACAGATTTATATTAAATGGAAAAAGAATTTCAAGAAAAGTTTATTATTCATTATTAAATTCTGCCATATATCATTACCTGCTTAATGCTGCTTTTCTTTTGTACAGTAAATAACCATGGAGGCTAATAGGACTCCTGAAGCTTTAGGTCTCTACTTTGCTCATAAAGCTGTCCATCTTCTTTCAATATTTGTAGGAAAATGCCAAGATATTTTCTTAGACCCAAAGGCATCCTTCCTTACTTGCCTAAAATTGAATTGTAGGAATTTACAAGATATCTCCTTTTCTGTGTGTCGGATTTCTGGGGGGGGGAAACTCAGAAAATTGTACTTTTCTAGAAATATCTTGCTATGCTTATTTAAAATAAAACTATAAAATACTCTGTTATAAAAGTCCTCTGGACTTTCTGTGGACAACCAAAAACTAAAAAATATGAAATTACAATGAACACTGAGGAGCTGATATATGAGTACAAAAACATAATTAACATCTATAGATCTTTACTTTTTTACTACTTTATGTTCACTTAAAGTAAGAAATCATTAGCTCCTCATCTTTTAAAACTGATGAAACATAAACGCCTATTATTATATTAATGCACAAGAGATTCTGGTCACTTGAACAAGCCTACTCATTCTTGTTTGTTTGTTTGTTTGTTTTGTTGTTTGTTTTCATGTTTAAATGTCTGACAGAATGTGAGTAAACAGTAAAGAAAGTAAATCATGTTAGATGAGCTTTGGTCATTCTCCATTCCTTGCTATACATATAAACTGCATTTTCTAGGGGTTCAGGTTCAGTTTCCACATCTGTGAATGTGATAATCTTATTTCAGACACCTTGTGAAGAAATAGTCTTAACATATCACTTCAAAAGGGGAAAAGGGTTGAAATAGATTACTGTGTAGCTTATACTCTAGGTGTATATATATTGCATCAATCTTATTTGAATGTTCAAGTTCAGGAACAGCTTTTTGCTTAATCTAGTACTGAACTTAATGTCCCCATGAGTAGCAATGCATCTCATGAGAGAATTGAATGCTTCAACAAAAATATAAATGCAAGCTGTTTGGAAAATGCAGAGTTAATTCTTTCATCTTGTTTAAAAGAAAAGCATTTTTCTGACGTATTGATCCAATTGAATGCCACTAGTTGGATGTTAGGAGCTCTCTGTGTTTTTATCTTAGTAACAAAAAGAGTATATGAATTTTCTATTTCAAAAAAACTTGGAAAATCATACAGTAAAAACTACTTAGGGAAAAAAAAAAAATAGAAACACTCCTAAACCTCCAAAACATATTAATGGTTTTACAAGTAAATGGATTTATAGTTTCATGTACAAAAACCAACCAACCAAACAAAAAAAGTGTTTGGTCTTTCTTCTGGTAATTTTAATCAATTATTTTTTAATATTTGCTGAAGCTTAGTCTGAATTTGACCATGTTTTCTTTACAGTATGTAGTTGTCAGCTAAAAATAAATAATGGTGTTTTCTTTATATGTCGGTTTAATTCTTATCTCTAAAAATCTTCTTTTTAGTTTGGCCATTTGACCTTTAGGATGGCATTTTCCTTTCACTCTGTATGAGGTTTAAGACCAGGCAATGCATTCAAAACCTAATCAGTGAATCGCAGAAAGAAATACATGATAAGACTGCTCAAGAAATATTTGTATTTGATTGTGAAGTTTGTAGATAAATATCCTGTAAGTTTGGAGAAATGAATATATCTTTATTAAGTACTAGTTTTCTGCCAATGAGATGGAAATTATTCAGTAAAAAATTTATTGCATGCATCAATCCTTTGTTGCTATTGTAGAAAACGTTAAGTTTCTATTCTTTAAACTGCTTTAAAGACAGTGTGAGCTTCACCTTTTCCAATATATGCTGGTGCAAACTCAAGAAATCAATGGTAACATTTTTGCATTTGAAAGTAACACAGCTGCAGTTCTGATGTTGTGGTTGAAAGATGACAAAAGGTGTACAGTAGCACTAGATCAATGACTAGAATTTTTTTATTCATGAGCTTCATTGTTTTCTTTGCTCTGGCTAATCCACTCAGTGTCATTCTTGCCTTCTCTCTATTCTTTTTTGCAGCTCAATAAGCCTTCTTTCCATTTTATAATCAAAATCCATCCTTTCTTCCTTTCTGTTCATATCCTTGTGGACAATTTGTCCCTTCTTCCTTTATGTCTAAAATTTGAATACTTGATATGTCGTCTTCTCCCACACATTTCTTTCTGTTCGACTCTGGGTTTTTTGCTTTCATATCTCTTGCAGAATCAAATTCAAGTCCTTTGCCATGTTTTCTAATAAAGGGTCTTGCCTCACATGTCTAAACTAATAACTGCCTCTTGTCCTTTATCTTCTCTTGCTTCACATTACTGGTTTGTTTTTCATTGCTTCTCTTGCTTCTGTGACGTGAATAGTCATTCTATTATATCCTCTTATTTCAATGTCTTTCTAAACCTACTTGCTTTGAGAAAATGCCTCACTCCTTTGTGTCCAAAACTTTCATTTCTTATATTTCTTCAGCAAAGGTCTTTGAAAGCCTGTAGAGAATATTTCTTATTAGCAATAATATTGATAAATTAACATGCTAAAATGAAGAGCAGGCAATGTGACACAAGACTGACTGAACTGGTAACATGGTTTCAGAATCTCTGACCCTGTTTTGGTTGTTTTCTCTGACCTGCTACATTAGTCTTACAGCTTCAGCTGGTTTAGATATAATGATTTACAAAACATAGAACATCAACTGCCAAAGAAATGTCAGAGAGAAATTACTAATATCCCTTTTTAGTAGGGAGGCTTGCTTTTTCTTTTATTCCTTTTACTTTATTCTTTCAGGCATGAATTATTCTATAGTATATTAAATGAATACGCTGTTGGTCTCTAGATTTTCATCAGTAATGAAGACTAAGAGTAAAAAGCCCTATGTGAGGCAAAGCCTAAATGACTCGTTCTAGCAAAAGGGATATTAAAGGACAAAGGAGAAATCTAATAAATGGAATAATTCCCATCTTCACCCTTGAAATAGCTAGTCCTAGATGTAGTGAGCTCTGCAAAACATCAGTATTCATGTCAGAGAAAACTGAATTGATAATGCTGAAAAATGAATTATTTCATAGCATAGATTTTGTTTTTCTACTGCAACCTTTTTAAAAGAGAAAATGAGAATTCATTAACTTTCTGCTATGAATTATTTTCTTTTTCATAGTATTTAACTTCACTAGACCATCATTGTGCATGTCATTTCTGATGGATAAAATATTCCTGCAGCAGCTGTACAACAATATAATTAAATGTTTCCTACTTTTGATGGATAAATTACTAGAAACATTTACATGGTGGAACAACTGCATTAGCCATCATTTCTTTGTCTGGTTTATTGCACTAGAGAGCCTCATTCCTCTATACATATTATAGCATAAAATTGTGGGAAGTGAAATTACAGTCAGGATGAAATAGATGATAGGAGTCTTTTTAGTTTTGACAGTGGAGGTTTCTTGGGGAGATAAGGTAAAATGTTTAGGAAGTAAGAGTTTCCTTTTCAGTTTGTTTGAAAGTTAATCCATTAAACATAAAATTTGCAAATGTGAGTTTGGAGTGTGTCAAAATTTGAGATTTTCCTTTCTTGGGGAATTGTTAATATTGCTGTTGGTTTTAACCTTGAAAATTTTATTATACAAGTCTATTGTAGAACAAACACCAAAATTTCCAGCTGAAACTTTTGTGTGGGTTTGCTTCACATTTAATTCTACATTCTTTAAGTATTTTATTCCACCACTCTCAGTCCCAGCTAATTTGTATCTTCTTTCATGCTTCATGAAGATCTGATTTTTAAGAAGCACAGCAATAGTTCAGTAAGTAGGGAGATTCTGTGACCGTATCAGACATCTTATCAACCTAAACATTAGAGACGAACAGGGAACATAAAGCACCTGGGATGCATTTCCTGAGAGGCAGCCCAGTAGGGCTACCCTACTCACTTTCCATTAGGAATACTTCTGGAACACTGGTAGAAAGGAAGAGACATCTGTGCTGTTAGTGCTGCACCATCAGAGTTATCAGGTAACACTGCAAGTTATATACCATGCAGCTGTGGATAATTCCTACAATTCTATATTACAGTATATGGCTATCAGTAGTTATTACTGCTTTGGTGTGCTGCAGATTAAAACTAGAGACACTATGGCATTATACAGTTAACACAGAATGCATCATTAAGGATTTAGCATTAGTTAGGAAACTAAACTGCAATAACATTTTCTTGAAAAGGGGTGATCTAAATTATATTTGCAATAGTTTATGGTACCTGAGTGAGGGCAGGATTTGTCTTCTGGCTCAGTAGATGACCAATATTACCACTTCAGTAGTTTGACCATTTGATTTAGGAAAAAGCTTGGGTATTCTTTTTCACCATTTTTTGTCTTTTTTTCACTTCTTGGAAGGTCAGCTCCAAACATAGGCCTGCCTGAGTCCTGTCCTGAAATTCATAACCCACAGCTTTCCAGGTACATCAGCCACAAGGACAAGTGAATTCTATGAACACTGGCATCAATCTGACTCTAGGTAGAAGAAAGATTCACTTATTTTTTGTGTAGGAGAAATTCTGCTTGCCAGAGCCCTGTTAGTATTCCACAAGTGAGATTTCGAACTCTATTAAAATTTACTTCAGAAAACATTAGAAACTGCTTTAGAAAGAAACTTTTTCTCTCCATTGAGACTACATTTCTAATCTGTACTTCCAAAGTGCATACAGACATTCCCGTAGCCTCCAAAGTATTGTAAGCAGAACAAGCCATTTGAACTAACTGTGAGGATTTCATTATTATTATTTTGAGTATTTCATGATAATGAAAAGTCCTTCCTTTGAGATGGTTACCAGTGGAACAAATGCATCTTACTGGAGTATTGGTTTGGCATCATGCCTTTACAGGCGATACAAACAGCATGCATTCAGGAAAAAAGGAGCAAAGGTGACAGATGGGAGTACAAGGGAAATGAATGGGAGGCTTTTCTGAGATCAATTCCTGCATTAATAGCTGAAGCATCAGCCCTGGAGCCCAGCAAAGTCCACAGGATGGGTATAATTTTTCTAAGTGGGTTTCAAATATTATTCCAATTTCTTCTTTAGGTTTATGCAACTCTCATTTTTCACATAAGTGCATTCCCAAAACTAAAATCAAATATGAGATATTTGAAACTCATCCATTATGTTTATTTATTATAAATATGCCTAAGACTGTTCAACATTAGCAGAAATATCCTTGTTCTGCTAGCAAAACGGTCAAGCTCATGAAGAGATTCAATCTTCTCAGGGAACTGCGATCATGAGATTGTTGAGTTTGAGATCCTCAGGACAGTGAGAAGAGCATGCAGCAAGCTCACTTGCCCTGGACTTCAAGAGAGCAGACTTTGGCCTCTTCAGGAACCTGCTTAGTAAGGTTCCATGGGATATAGCCCTAG
>JANHGB010011325.1:6914-30229 GCA_026283785.1 Coracopsis vasa | reverse complement strand
CATTTAAAAATCATTGAATCACAGATCTGTTTGGGTTGGAAAAGATCTTAAAGCTCATCCAGTTCCAACCCCGTGCCACAGACAGGGATAGCTTCCACTGGACCAGGTTGCTCCAAGCCATGTCCAACCTGGCCTTGAGCATTGCCAGGGACGGGACAGCCATAAGAAAATGTAGAATTCTGGATTGTGCTTGTTTCTGAGGTTGAACTTTGACAACTAAAGAAAGGACAATCCAGGTCTGTTGTCACAGGCCGTGGAATCAGTTCAAATGCTCTCAGCAGCACAGCCAAACAGAACATTGCTGCTCCAGGGACAAGGTGCCAGGCTGGGTCTGCTGCAGAGGGTCAAGAGACAAAACATTTGAGCTTTCTGCTCCTGGGCCCTGGGCTAACTCCATTTGGTGAAAGCAGCTGCAGTCACCTGGTTCCCAGGGCTGTAGGTGCGCAGGCAGCAGAGTGGGATGGAGATGATCCTTAGCTTTGGTCCAGCAGGGCTCTGCTGTCCTGAGCAGCTGCAGGGCTTGCATAAGCTTAGAGCCAGCCCTGTAGGAAGGTGTGGAGCCTCTCCTTGGGAACATTATTGCAGAAACAGTTTCTCACAAAAGTTAATCTGAATATTTTGATAGTTGTTTTTTGGGTCAAGACTTCTGTGTTGTTACTACAGTGTTCTGCCGTTATGTGCCATTTGTGTCTCTTGCCTGCTGAATGTTTGTGCTGTGTTGGGAGGTGAACTGAATTCAATTCTGTCCCTGTAAACCTTTACAGTGTTTGGTGTTCTGTTTTACAGCATAGTCCCTGTAGCATTTATGATATATTTAGGTAGGAAGAATGATCCCAAGTTACTTATCTTCACACTAACTATTTAGAGGTGACTTAATCTGGTCTTCACACATGTATCAGCATGTGGAAACACCTTTCTGCAAGTGCATAAGTAAATCTGAAGTGTTCAAATTGTATCTACTAATACAGATTTTGGAGGCATAGTTTGCTTTAGCAGATGTGTGACAACCTCAAATGTCTTTAACATTCAGAAACTTCTTCATTATATGTTATATACTATTATATACCATTACCTTGTTTCTGATCACATCATATGGACAGTTATAAATTACTGAGACCATTTTCTGTAAGTGAACTTAAACAAAAATTGTAGGAAATAAAATGTTCTCAAACTGTACTTAAGTAGCTTAATTATAGATTTTCAAAGAACCAGTTTATATTCTGCCTGGATGCAATTTTGACAGCAAATATTTACAGGTTATAAAAATAAAAGAAGTAGGTTTGGTTTATTGATAGGACTAATCTAACCATAGTTGACCTTGGTCCAGTCAGTGTGTTCAATCTAAGCTATACCCAGCAATACTTCCTTGATGGAGACAGGATTGTGATGAATCCTGGGTTTGGAAGGAAGAGGCACCATTCTTAGGTGTTCTAGAATGTGCTAAGCTGTTTTCCAAACTGCTTTTCCATTGGGGTTGGAGTTATTTAGATGCCTGATTTAGGAGACTGGTCTGTCTAATCAGCAGAGAGGTTGTTCTTTACAAAAATTTTTTGCAGCAGGAGCCTAGCTTATGGGCTCTGAATTGCTATCCAGAGGAAATTGGTGATAGAGTAGGTCCAGAGCCCCAAACCCAGCCAACATCTCAGTATGATTTAGGGATCTGAAGATACTCAATGTAGTTTTTCCCTACAATGTTAATATTTAAATAACAGTGTCCTTGCCCAACTGACTATACTTGTTATTTTAAAGTTCAATGATGTTGTTAAAATTAAGGTAGGAGGTTTCGGGGGTTTGTTATTGGTTGTTTTTTTTTAAACAACAAGAAGCCAGGTAATTAAAGTTGTTATTACTGTTCTTGATCCTGTTGTCGTATCTCCTTTATGTGGGCATCTGTAATCCTAGGTTATGCATCGTTAATCCCTTAGCAACAATAAAACTACTCAATTTCTAGCAAGCAACTCCAGAGATAAATGAACTTTCATAACTGAGGCAGTAAAGCTCCAGGGGCAAGACCATCATAGGCAGTAACCCAACAGACACTGGAGACAAGGAACACAGGTTTTTTTTGTCACAGTTAAAAATAAGTTTCTATGACTGCAAGGTTTTAACCAGGTAGTAAAGACTGAGTACGCTGAAGGGGAAAAAGTGCTGTGAGACACAAAGAACCATTCTTTCTGTATTTTCTGTTATAAGATCTTCTGGTTTTATGTAGCTGAGTATTATTTTCCAGCTTTTGCTTGTTTGTAGTTCCGTGTCTGCAAGGTTCATGTCATTTTCAGAGACAAAAATCCTTTAAAATAAGTAATGTATTTATGTGAATCTTATCTTTCTTTCAATGTTCCATAGGTGAAGAATGCAATGGACCTTTATGTGAAACTATTTCAACTGCAGGATCAGAAGTCCCTAGCAGCTCTGAGGTAAAGTAGAATACTGGTGTTGTTAACATGCTAGTGGTAGGAAGAGAGAGGAACAGTTGCTGTGAAAGAGAGAATTAGTTCTACAAATTACATTTCTTATAGATTGTCTTATACCTCCCCTTTATCCATGTAAACTTTTTCTTTCTATAGGTTTTTTTTTTTAAGGAACAAAACCACAAATGTCACACCGATGCTCACTGAGTGTTTTAAGAGACATACCAGTGTTAGTGCTACAACACAGCAGTGGTAGAAAACAGTATGGGCGTAACAGTGTTTCCAGTATCAGTCTTGAGCTGAGAATCGTGTGGTCATTTAATGTTCTGGCAGGTGGAAAAACATAATGCTTCTTCACAAGCCTACCACTCTGTTTTATGCTGTGTGTTACATTGCTGGATTGATAGGGAAATAGAGGCACCCTTGCATTCCTCTTCTCTAGGAACTGCTTGACAGTGCAGCAGGACTTAAGAAAATGAAGATTTGAGTTAACAAGAATACCTCTTTCCGAACATGTGCAGTACGAAAAACATCATTAGCTGTTCATTTTTTCACAATACCTCACTGCTTAATATCTACAGTCCACAATATCTTAAATAGGTAGCAGTGTGTGGTTACTATTTAGGGAAGAAACAGATTTAGAAACAATATTGAAAATGTGTTCTTGAAATTTGTATTTTATTTTAATTTCTATTGTCCGATTTCTTTATTATGGTTATTGTGCTTAGAGGAAAACAGGAAGAGGTTTAGGTAGGAAAAGGAACAGTTTCTCTGTTGGATTAGAGCCTGATACAGGCCAAGAGCACTCAACAGAAATTGTCTGTTGAACTGAATGTTGGAAAACTGTAGCTGTTCTGCTGAACTTGCCTTCACCTATCTGCAAGAGGCAAAGTTGGAGATGGTCATGTGAACACAGAAGTGCTTCCTAGATTACAGATTTTTACTTTGCTAGCACATGCAACTGTATCATTTAGATGTTGTCATAAATCTGCCAGTTCCATCTTAAAAATTGCTAGTAAGTTCATCCTGCTGCTTTCTGAATCTACTGTAGGAGTTGTAGTAATCTTGCTCTCCAGGAAAATGTTCAGTGAACATCCATATCAAATACTTCACTGAACCCTGGGCATATGTAATCTCCAATTATAGCATATGAATCATCATACCATGGTAAGCATCAGAGTCTGAAACTGTTTCTGAGTTCCTTTTGAGTGTCTCAGTAGATGGAGATGACCTATTTTCCCAAACCTTGAAAGAATTTGCTTCATGACTTAGAATGTAGTAAAAGGAAGGAAATATGGGAGAAAGGGTGAAACACGTGTTATTTATATAGAAGCATGGGATTTTAACCTTGTTTTGTTTGAAGGGTGAAGGACTCATGATGAGGAGGGGAAGGAGGCTTTGATCTTGAGCACTTTCTTGTCTTCGAGATGGTCTCCTTATGAAAAACGTATGGTTACTCTCTCAAAAATTTCTCTTTGATAGCTTCATGCTGCCTAATCTCTTGTTTTCTACTTATGCATGTTCCTTACATAATTATTCCTCTTCATAATTTGTTCTTAAATATCACAAAGTATTGTTATATTAGCAATATTAGTCTGTAGTTGATGTGATGACTTGGTGGGGGGTTGTTAATTCCCTCTCTGCCTCTAAGAAGAGACAGCTTATTTAGCTTTAGGTAGTTTGTTTCTCTAGATCAGCTGGTTATCTGATGTTTGTTTACATCGCAGTTAGTACTTTTCTGTGCTTGGTATTATCCTACACTATGTCCCCTAATACAGTCTCATTTATCTCATTTTTGCTTTCTATGCATTAGCCAGACATAAAGTTACAGTTACTTTTATTCTTCTTGCCCAGTTTCTCACTCTTATTAATCACAAGAGGCTTGATGATTAGTGTCCTAGATAGTCAGGGTAAGTCTATCCTTAAAGTTTTTCCATTAATTTATTCCAACAGTAAGACAGCCCTGAGATATATATAGTTTCTTTCATTTAATGCTAATTTTTTATCGTAATGTGTTGTCACAACAGGAAGAATTTCTTTTCTCTCAGTTATATGCTTCCTTTTATCATCCTTGATGCATTCCCATAGGAATTGAACAGGGTCATCTCTTCCAGCATGAAAGTCAAGGCATGGTTTCTCCTCTTTTCACCAAGACCCTTCCAAGCTCAGGTCAACATGTTTTGTGCTTGTTTTGTCAGATAGCACATTTCTCTGTTTTGTGATTTCACTCTGGGGACAGGTTGATCATGTCCTTAATTTTGCTCATGCAGTTGGAAAATAGGAACACTTGGAAGTCTTAGAGCAATTTAAATGAAACGGAATTAATTCATAAAAAGACTATTGGGAAAGAGTTAAATGAATTTACATTCAGGTCACAACTTCATTATGCTCTAGTTGTATTTTGTTTTGGAAGAGAAAAAACATGACATAGAATCACTGTATACTTCTGCACAGCACTGGGGAGAAAAAGCCAAGGCCTTATTGTTGATTTAGCAACATAGGAGCGAACAAAAGAAGTCTAGATAAAAATATAGAGAGCAAAGCAGGTTACCTATCCATAATTCAGAGATATTTTTCTTTATTTGTCATCTGTAAAGGAATATGTCCTTTGGACGTAAGAGCGATGCAAGTAGAACAGAAAAGAAGGTGAAAAACATTCTGTAGCAAAGCCTGCCAGCATATATACAGAAGTCCAGGGCTCAGAAAGCAACTGAATCTCCAGTCAAAGCTGCATTTCGTCCATCTTCATGATTTTCCCTTTGTGCTCTAATTCAGTGCTTCTTGCCTGTTTTACCCTGGATTTTTCCTGGGTTTTTTTGTTTTGGTTTGTTTTTTTTTTTTTTTGGTTTGGTTGGTTGTGGGGGGTTTTGTTTGGTTGGTTGGTTTTGTTTGTTTCGTTTTGATCTTCTTTTTGTGGAATCTCCTTATTTTTCTTCTCTTTTTTAATCTCCCACAAGGACAAAAGAACCAAGATCACTTGGAGTTCAACAGCTTTTCATATTACAAGCTTTATAGCATGAATCATTTCTAGATGCTTTGTCATGCAGGGAGGCAAGGAGATTTTTAGCAGACAGCAGACCAGCGAGGAAAACTAAGGGGTATTATGAAATAGGTGCTGCAGTGGAAACTGCTTCAAATAATGTCACTGATAAAGCAGTAATTCACAGACAGACGGCAGTAGGCAACTGTCCTAATTGAGTCTCTGTGTAGGATCTGCTTCCATCAGTCTTTAAGGAGTTCCCGTTCCAAGAAATACATAAATGCCTCTCAGAGTCCTTTCAAGCAAATTGGAAAATGAATGAAATAAAACTTGAGATTCTGTTTTTCCTCTGTGCTTTCTATTTATACAAAGAGCGCACTAGAATATGTAATGGTACAATTCTGTGTTGCATGTCTGTGCAGTGATTTTAATTAGTTTTCAAGTTACAGAGTAAATGAGGATGAGGCCCACTGACAAAACAGTGTTCGTGTTCTTGAGAGGAAAGAAGTCTAGTTAGAGAATTCAAGATTGGCAGAAAGGTTAAAAAATGGAATTTGTATTAAATTTCCTAAGAGTTAAATTTTAGGCCATTCAATTGTAAAATTAGTACAGATTTTGTGGAAGACTGCATGACTCATTTGTAGTGTACCTATGAGATGTATGCAGAGGACTATTTGTTATTCCAACTAAGAAGTACAAAGTAACTTAAAATGTTTGCTTTTTGTGTATGTGGACTCTTAAGTTTCTCACCCTTCAAAAAGGCAGATGACTGCACTACCCTCTGAGTAAAGCTGCAGCTTTACCCTCTTTACCTTCTTCACCCTCTTCTAGCTGTGAGAAGGTAGGAATTAATTTTGTACAGTTATATATGTAATTTTCATCTTTGGTAATTTTACACTAGGGAAATGCTCATTAAAAACTCCTGTTAATCAGGAGTTTTATAACTTATTATAACTTGATAATGAGAAAATCTCAGAAGAAGCTCTGTTTATTTAAACCAGGTTAGCAGAAGTAAGTTGGCAGAGCTCCAGCAGATGTATTAAAGCAATGCATTTTGCCAGAATGAGGGGTATGACTCATAGGGGTTTTGGGTATCCTTTTTGAGAGCAGAGCAAGAAACACCATCATAATGTGCATTACTTTTCATGCTTGTTCATTTTTTCCATTCTGACCAGTGAGGGTCAAATAGAAACATAAAATATCATTATTAATATTGGGAAGGCAGTTCAAATCAGTTTTAAAATCTAGAAGGAAATACTAAAAGAGTTCTTTCAAGTGTAATTACAAAACACTCTGAGGGATATTCTGGGGTGAGAATGCATTGAAGACTTCTGAGTGGATTCCAAAACACAAAGAACCAGCCCAGCGCTGCTACCAACACTGCCAACCTCTGCTATTCTTGGTTTTCATTGCAACAAATTTGAGTGGTTTTAAAAACACTGTTGGTTCTTGTTTTGAGAGTCATGTGCAAGATTGGAGAACCTTAAGAAGTGGTGTCTTTTTACAAGAGTTCTTACACTTTAAATGTGCAGGAGAAGGTTTGATCACCGATTTTACAATAGTTAACCCGCATGACTTGAGCTAATTAATTGCAGATAATTGCAGGTTAAGTTCCCTAGATTGACAGGAAAACACTTCACAAACTGTAGAGAGGACTGTGCCAGCTGTGTGTCTTCATCTCACAGTTTAGTGCTCCACTAAAATTCCATCTCAGAGTGAAGCAGCGTGAGCCGCATATGTAGATCAGTGGGTGCCTAAAACCATCTTTATATCTAATTGTAGTGGAGGTGGGGACCTGTGGGTTGGAAGAGAACAGGGTGGAGAGATGTAAGAACACCAGCTTGGATGAAGGGGCAGGTGACTGATGGAGAGGTTAGGAGCTGTAGGGCAGCAATGGAAAGCAAGGCTGCACCTCCCTTGATGTCAGGTTGGTACAGCACTTGACAGATATTTTCAGTGTGTAGCTGGAGAAGAACTTTCCACTTCAGTGACTTCACCCTTAGTTCTCTACAGATAGTGCAGGTTTGTCCAGCAGCATCAGTGATGTGAAGATTAGACTTCTAAACCCAGTTCAGACTATCTTAGGGTAAGAGCACAGTGCAGCTCTTTATATTTGCACTGTGTCTCAGGTGGATACCTTGCCAAAAAACGGATCAATCTCTCTGGCTGAATTCTGAAAGGGACATTTTATCTTATTTAGATAAGCAAATACTCAGAGATGGCATCACTAAGAAGGAATGTCGAGATGTGTGTGTGTATTACTTGCAATGTAAACAGGAACAAAGATAGCATGGTTTGGGTTTTTTTTCCACAAAATAATGGAAATGGACCTCAGTGGTTTCTCTCCAGTACAAGTACAATGAAAGTGAAAAATACTCATTTGTAATTTAAAAGATCATAGACAGAACTTGATGAAAATTGGATTTTGAGAAATACACTTTCTGAAATGTTACAACTGTAGATGGATGACTGATGATACAGGAGTGGAATGCAGTTAGTATTCTGCTGAAAGTTGATTTAATCCCATAGAGAACTGTCATATTTCCATAACATGCTCACACTATTTGGTTGCTGTGTTAAAACCTGTCAGTCATTTGTTTCCAGAAGCAAAACAAGAGTGTGAGATATTACTGAGTAGCCGAATGAGATACTGCAGAACAGCTTAGGTATTGCAAACCATTATTCATTCCAATGAATCTCAAAATCCCCTGCTCGTGCCATTGCACAGTCATGTCCAGGACCCCAAACAGCTTATGGACGTGTGCCTGTAGGGTAGCTGTGCTCTGCAGAGTCCTCTGCTGCTGGTTTTCCTGCCAACAGGATGATACTAGCCAGAGGACATTGCAGCAGCCTGCAGGCCCACACGCAGGAAAATAATGAGCGCCCAGATCTCCTACAGTTAAAATCAGGGGAAGGCCTCACCAGGCATGGATCAGAACTGGAAGCTGGGAAGCCTTTGCTAGTCTCCTTAGGCATAACAGCCGCAATTACTGATACTGATTTGCCTTGTCTGTGCTGTAAGATGAATTATTTATCTCTTTGCCTTTGTTTTTGTTCAGTGCACGTGGTATAATTTCATTCTGTATTGAAGAAATATCTAAGGGGTGTTGCATTTAATCTGAATGCAGGTGCAGCCAACTGTGCTATGTACGTCTCCTCTCTTTGATATTAAAATAAGTACTGTTAAAAGCTCATCTTCATCAGCTTGTAGATGGTATTCTGTGTTTAGACTTTATTTTTTATAATGGAAATGCTGAGAAATACTGGACAGCTGTTATTAAAAGTTGTTACTGTTAATACTTTAAAATAACATGGGCCATGTAGAAGTCAGTGGCGTAGGCTGGAGACCCAGCTCATCTGAGGAAGTAGAGATTTGTGTCAAGTTTTTCAATCTAGACTGAAAATCCAACTATCACTCTGAATAGCTTTTACAACAACTTAAAGCAGCAGCTACGCTGTTTCTTCTCAAATAGCCTTTTATTTTAAAGCCTCCTTTGCATCATCGCTAACAACATTATGTTTTTCCCATGATGCCACTGGCAGGGCCTAAACAGCACTGAGACTACTTTACTCATCCCTGAACATCAAGTGGTAAGCAGTAAGCAATATTCATGCTTCCTTGCATGAATCTGTGTGGTGTCTTCTATTAAAGTCCCTCACCAAAAAATTTTCCAGTTTCAAGGATGCCATCCTTACAAAAAGAAATGTTTTTTTCCTAGCTTATAAAAATGAATGTGGTTTTGGTGTTTATTCCTAGTGATAGCTTAAACGATCAATTCCAGCAAATCAAAAGGATAATAGACGAAATTGGAAAGTTAAGATTGGTGGAGAAAACTGGAAAGTTTGCTTTGTTTATCATTGCTTTGGTTTGATGGGATGTAGGATATATTCTGACTCTGGTGTTATTAACAAATGTGAGATTCCTTTTTATTGGGATAACCTGGAGGGCTCTGTGAGTCAGCATGATACTTTCAAATGTTTGAAAGAGCAAGAAGCGAACACTAACAGCAGTTGAAATGTGTGGCCTCTTTTTTTCTTATGGCAGGCTCTAATATGGAAAGGCTCAAAATAGCCACTTCCTGAAATTTGCAGACAAAAGAATTGTGTTAATTGTCAAATATCACAAAACTTGAAATAACCTTTTTTTTCTTTTTTTTCATGGAGAAAAAAGACACAAATTTATTTAAGCTAACTGAAGAAGTACATGCTGAGGTGTATTAAAACTGTCTGCTTGCTTACATTGGGCTCTGGTGTCTTTACATTAACTCATGCGCTCTCTTAGCATCCTTTTTATTTCCCTTTGTTGTATTCTTGTTTAATGTGTCCTTTTATCCAGAAAGGCTTTTTTCCTGCGCATTTAAATTTGAGTGCAAATACCTTGGTGTCTTAAACTGCTTTGAAATGCATGTTTTCAAGCTTTCAGATTTTCATGTGGTTCAAAAGTGTGGTAAAGGTGTAAAAAGAAGCTTGAAAGTTTTAGCTACCAGAAATATGTGGGCTTTTGTGTTTCTTGGAGTGGGAAAGGTTTGTGTGTATCTTTGTAGCCTGCATGAAGCATAACTGAAAATGGGGATATGTGGTTTTGAGAGTGTCGTTAATACATTTCTTTCAAAGTGGATAAGCACTTGTGGATTCCTCCAAGGAAGAATATTGAAGAGAACTTGATGCAAAGGGGATCTCTGGTATAATGGGATCTGAGTTTATTGTCCATAAACTGGGAATGTGCCTTTTTCGGTTTCAGTGGAGTGCCTGTATATCTGTATATGTTGTGTAAATGCATTTCCAGGAGCTTGTTGCTTTGGGAAATAAATTGTATCAAAACAGTTATATATTAAGCATAGTGGCACTTAAATCAGCATGTGTTTCCTATAGCTGTGAGCACGTTTAATTCAGGGAAAAGAGGGATTACATACATATTCTGTGTGAATTTAGGATCTACTTGAAGGTGATAACGTTTTTTTAAGACATTGAATGTTTCCCATCCTTTCAATTAGAAGGCATAGCTTATATTTTGATTCAGCTTTCAGGCCTTTATATTTTCATCTATTTTTGTAGTCTAAAAATTTTCCTGCAGTGGATTGTTAATTCATAAATCAACTAACTGCATTGTTAATGTAGTTATTTTGGTTTATGACATGGTCTGTGATCAAAAACTAATATGCCCATAAGATTATTAAAGGTATGCAGTAAATAAATATTTGTTTTATGGACTGTATCTTGTAAGCAAACAGAAGGCTGCAGATCTGTTCTATTTTTTATTGCAGGCAGCTTTCTTGTCTAGTAATGTAGGACTATGATAATATAACTCCTAGATATGCTGATGAGGTCATGTTAGTAACATCTCAGCATACCCATTAGTCATAGCCAGAGGTTTTACCCCGCTGTAACACTAATGAAGCTAATGGATTGGGTTTCTCCATCTCAGATTAGCGCTGGGTACTACTTTGCTACTGAGATTGCTGCTCTAAACCACCTTCCCACTCTGAGATACAAAAAGCAGAAGGCGAAGGCTGCTGAGGTCTGAACCTGCAGACCCAGCTCTGTGAGGCTGGATGTCTGAGAAACCTTGAAGTCTGCAGAATTAAGTTTGGGAATAGTGTTTCTGAATGTATGCCCCTGTTTTCTGACTATTAATATGAAAAATGCTGGCTTAAGCCAAGTTCCTCTATCTTTAAGTATAGACATGGAGAGGGCTAGGATGTTTAGTAGTAAGGTGTACTTGAGTGACACTCAGTCGTCTACAGGGAGAAAGCTGTGCTAAGTGGCCTGTAAGGACATAAATTTCCTGTTAGGTGGATTACAAGAAATAGAAATCCTTCTGAGTCCTGTGAAGATATTCAGGATTCAATCATACAGCTATAATCTGCAAAATATATTTGCTTTTCAGGTGCTGTGGTACCTTCAAAGGTCAGCTGGCTGTGTGCGCTGGTGACTGAGCAAGGCTGTGGACATGTCTGCTGCAGTCTCTGTCCCTCAGCTTCAATACAAAGTTGCTTCTCTGAAGCACTTTCTGTTAGTGTTTAGTGGTTGATGCCACATCCAGCAGCAATCTTTACCCTCTCCAGTTCGTGGTGACTGGCTTGTTTGTTTTGGCTCTGCAGATGCATGTCAGAGCCATCTGTGGGAGCGAAGTGGCCAGGGTCTGGGCATCGAGTAAAAACTCTAGCAGGGTGGAAGAGCTCTGATGGGTTTGGAAGTAGCGTGTGACCACCAGCCAGCATTTATGCACTTCAGCCAAACCAGTTTGGTTAGGACTGAACGTGGAGTGTTACAGCCTTGCTTCGTCTTGAGCTGCGCTGTGTTTATTTCCTTAAGGACAACTTGGTCTTTTCTGTAACCTGTTTAAGTTGAGATTTCCTACTGCGCGGCTTCAATTTTTGTCTAATGTGAGGATTGGAAGTCTAGGTACCTGGGAGGTTGTTTGTTGAACATGGTTCATTCAATATTTGGACCTCCAGTGGATGTCTAGACAGAAGTTGATGATGATGGTGTAACTAGAAATATTAATATGCTATATATGTTATAATAAGTGTTCAAGGCCAGGTTGGACAGGGCTTGGAGCAACCTGATCTAGTGGAAGGTGTCCCTGCCTGTGGCAGGGGGTTGGAACTGGATGAGTTTTAAGGTCCCTTCAACCCAAACCACTCTGTGATTCTATGTTAATTTGCTTCAGCTACCTATCAAATCTTTTGAGACTTACACATCTTAGTTACAACAGTTGAGATTGTCTAAGTAAGCTGCAGCTGCAGTTGTACTTCTGTGTCAGGGTTTCTGCAGCGATGGGATAATCTGAGCTGCCCATGTGACTCTAATGCATCAGTTATCTCAATTTTCCACTTAAACCTGGTAATTTGCCATTCTCATGGAATAAGGTATCTGAAAGAATGAGCAAGCAAAGCCCTGGTTACTGTAATACTTTGATATAGTTTTCATAAATGTGTTTCTTATCCTTACCTTATCAAAAAGACTGTGGAGGCAATGGGACCAACCACTTGTAATTGCCTGTAATTGGAATTACAGAGCATGTAATTTTTCTAGTTTGTCTAGGGTGGAGAAGGGGATGTGAAGCATGGGAATCTTTTGAAATTATTCCTAATTCCATAAAAGTAAGTTTGTTCATAGAAGTTTCCTTTCTTTTGGTAATCTCACAACTCAAGCAATAATTTTTCATTACAGGCTTAATATATAAGGCAAATATTTTCCTAATTTGACTATTATTATTAAAGATTTTTGAAACATACAAGGGACTGTCACATACCATTGAGAACACACTGTAGTATGAATTCATCTTAGTTATTTTGAGCATGTATTTTATCAAGTGCCTCTAAGAAATAGCGTGGCAATAGTTTTCTCACATTTAAAAAAGTTTTTTAAATTTATGTTTCCATTAATGAATAAAGAATTTACCTGTAGATGTTTGGTATAAACTATTAGATCAGTAGAGTGTCTTAATAGTCAGTAACATTGAGTGTGCAATCCTTATGTCTGTCTGGCTTTGGCTTCACATGAAACTTGAGAAAAGCATTAGCTAGCAGGTGTAGATCTTGCCTCTTAAAGTCTAGGACCAGAAAAAGGACCAGCCTAGTCTGTTAGAGGCATTTTGACAAGTCTGTGCCTTCTGTTTGGCTGTCACGGGCTTCAAAGTGATTTTTGTTTCACCCCAGATTACTCAAGGACAGCAGTGCCTGGGATGGAGTATGGGGACATGGTATAGACCCTGTGTCTGCATTGCTTTCAAACAGAGGCTCCAGCGCTCCCTCAAAAGTAGTGTGTGGGTATGACATGCAGCATGTTCCAAATGTCCTCTAGAGCACATGCAAATTCTGGCAGCCAGGACTACTTGTGGACTTGGTGTGAGACAGTTGGTGGGTACAAGGCAGATGGGCTCACTCCGGCAGCAGAGACGGGTTGGGCAGTATGGTAGGGAAGGCACCGAGATGGCTTCGCTGCTTTGAAGTCTCTGATACTGGAGCAAGTGACGTAGGAAGCTAGCCCTATTTTGGTTTAGATGGTATGTGTTTACTGTGTGTTAGCAGAAAGCAAACATTTGCCTGGTAACAAGGATGTGGTCCACTACAGCTAAACCAGTGTGTGTTTATAATGTCCTGTCAATTTTTGTAGTGTTATTTCTAACCACTGTTGTCTACAATTATACAGCACAATCAAAAGAGGAGGTGAGTGATGGCAATAATAAATGTGAGAATGTATGGAAATAAATGTCAGATGGGTGAATTTTTTTTTTTTAAATGTACCACTTTCAAATTTACATACTCTGCTGTAGGTTCCTGCGCCTTATTTAGGTACCTAAAATGACAGTGAACTTTTAGCTGTTTAGAGTATTCGTATCCTCCAGAATTACTGAAAGAGATTCGGTGTATTTGACTACCAGTCTGTGGTGCTTAAACAGCCTGTATCTCACTGATGTGGGTTTCTGATTTTGTTTGTGACTTTTAAGGATCTTGTTCAAAGCGTCAGATTCATCACCATTTTACTTTATTATTTCTTAGAGTTTGTTAATTTTCAGCAAAACCTACAAAATATAAATCTCTGTGTGAAAAAGTTGCACACCTGAATTTGGCAAAAGTGTCGTTGATGACAAAAGGCTTGTTTTAGTCTTTTGGGGAATTTTGAGAACCGAATATTTTCTCTGCTCTGTGCTGACCTGTTTGTTTGTCTTTTGGTATTTATGGTTCCTCTATAAATTTATATGACATCATCAATGGATAAATGGGAAGTGCTGTACACTGTGAGTTAATAATTTGCGTCATTCGTTGGTAGGCTTTGAGGGTGTGTTTGTGTTAACTGAACTAGTGGCACCAGTTCTTCAGGTGGAATATCTGAAAGCTCTTTCTGTTGCTTTCCCTGTTTTCAGGCAGTTTGAAACACCTTATCTAAGTAGTCAAACTGCAGGTTGCAATTAATTGTTCAGAAGATGGGAACGGAACACAGGTCTGGCATAAGCCAAATGAGTTACACTGAATTTGGCATGGAGTATAAAAGAAGGTGAAGTCACTTTTAATGGTATGTCCCAATTCATAAACAGGTGTTTGCCCAAGGGGAACACATCAGTGTTACTTTGCAAGCATTATAGCAGAGTGATTCACTGGAATATGTGAACATTTCTAACCCTTCCCTCCCCCCAGATATATTCTGTCAATCCTTTTAGCAATTCATGTTCAGTGAGATATTGCTTGCAGCAGTGAGAGAGATTGGATTCCAGAAATAGTGTCACTCTTTTTATCTATTAGCCTATCTAATGAATGGTGGTTTAAAATTTGATTGGCAGCTTCTTTTCCTATCTTAATTAAATTGGTCTTTCACCCCAGTGTCTTTGAAGGACAGAGCCTTTGTTAAAGATGTCAAGTTAGTCTTTTATTGTTTGTTTCCATGGGAGCAGAGCTTGTTGACAAGTTAAAGGTGCAGAATCAAGAATATACTTGTTAAAATGCTCATTAAAAAGGTTTTAATAGTACTACCTAGGACAAAAGAGGAAAATGGGGCAAGTGACATTATGTTCTCCACCTGAGATGCAAAGAGCTTGTAACATTTCTACTAAATCAAATTCTCTAAGATAAGATTGAAAAGAACGTAGTAAGGCTTGTTCTGTAAGTGTGAAGGCAGCTAAATGCATAAAGAAAAGAATTCAGTCAAAAAATATTGTTTGGTAGTGCAGTGGCAACCCATGCTTAATTTCCATGGAAGAGAAAATACCATCAAATGAACACTGTAGAAAAATAGCATAGATGTAAAGGGAAAAAAATTGTTGATGGGAAAAAAGGGTTGATAGAGAGTCTGTTTGTTAAAATACTTGGTTTTAAATTAAGTGGGGTTTAGAAGCAAATTATTTTAAGATCATCAGTTGTGAGTTATTAGACTATTCTCATGCAAATTACATTTGAATATGCACTAGTTGGAATTGCTTTCTTGAACCATTTCAAAACTTTATTTGCATGTACGTTTCACTGCAGAGGTCGAAGCGCACAATGTACAGTTTGACGTTCACTGACATTTCTCATGTGGATATATACCTGTTTGTCAGAACCAGGAGGCTGTAAAAAGCCTGTCAGTTCAATGAGAGTTTTCACTGGCTTGAAAAAGACATAGAAACCCAATTTGAAACAATAAAGGTCATCTTTTTGCTGTTAGGAATGGGTTTGCCTTTCATATTAACCTCAAAGGCCTGGAGGGTGGTTGATTGTAAAATTGTCCTTTATTATCGCAACTTTTTCTAAGGAATTGTACAGATTCTGACTAGTTAGCAAAAAAAAATGCTTCGCTGCACACATAAATAACCTGACAAAGAGTTGTGCTTTCATATATTGGCCTATAGTGACATGCATTTTGTGCTTTATGCTTGGATGTTTTATGTTTGGATCTTAAATCAACTCCTTCTTTATTTGCCATCATGTTTTAATTAAGCTTGCATGCAGTATATTTGATATGGAGCTGATACCACTTATGGAAATGGAGTCATAAAACTGTCCTTAAGTCTTGGTGCTACAGTATATGGTAAGTGAGCTTAAGCTTAATGGGAGACCCTTATCTAGGACTTAAAAATACAACAAACTAGAGTGAAAATTAGCCAGACTAGTGTGTAGTGACAGGAGAAGCGGGAATGCCTTTAAACTGACACAGGGTAGACTTAGATTAGATATTAGGAAAAGAGCTCTTCCCTGTGAAGGGTGCTGAAGCGCTGGCACAGGGTGCCCAGAGAAGCTGTGGCTGCCTCATCCCTGGCAGTGTTCAAGGCCAGGTTGGACGGGGCTTGGAGCAATCTTCTCTAGTGGAAGGTGTCCCTGCCTGTGGCAGGGGTTTGGGACTGGATGAGCTTTAAGGTCCCTTCCAACCCAAGCCAGTCTATGTTTAATAACTCAAAGACCATTCATCTAATGCATTTTAACACAATCACAAATTGTGTTAGAATGAGAAAAAATTCAGGCTACAATGTTGTAGCAGTGATATGAAAAAGGTGTTGGGAGTTTACTGCTCCTAATTTTTCTGTTAGTTCTTGAGCTGAAACAATATATAATGGAACAAGATTAAAGAGCCCGATTTGTTTTTAATATCGGGCATTTCTACATTGAAATAATTTCACGGGCTGCCAAGCAGTCAGAATAAGGTTGAAAATAAAGTGGTAAAGATGTTACAGAAACATGCTTTTCTTGGTACCCACAGGGTACATGTGGCACCATGAGTTAATGTATTACCCTTTCAATTATAGGGATCTTATTCAGGCAGTACGTGGACTGTATTTGTTTTGACAGGTATATTGGTGCCTATTGTCACATCACCAATTACTGGAACATCAGTAAAAGTTGTTGTAATGGGATATAGGGAAAAGCTGTTTACTTGTTCAGCTCCTAAAAATGGCTAGGAATAGGACAAGATAGAGAAGTCTCATGTTTTCCCTGACAATTACTCAAGTTAAATGCTTTCTTGAGGGAATAGTTTTCAGCAGAGATGTGTCCTTAAAAATATTCTTTTCTATGTTAAATATAGAATATACATATTTTCCATATATAGAGAGAATATACAAATTCTCTCTTTCTCAAAATATGCTGTTCTATAAATACTCTATGCAGTATTCTCCCTAGCTGTGGAGAATAAAACCCAGGAATCCTTAGTGGTTGAATCCTGCAAATACTAACTCCCATGACAAATCCTGAGTAAAACTATAGTCCCCACCAGTTTCAAGGGCCATAGATTAGAAGCAAAATCTGACCCTTAATGCGAAGCCAGCACCTTTGAAGCGATGCTGTATGACTGTGGAACATAACTGCCTGTGTGCTTCCAGTTTACGTGAAGCTTTTGTAATAGAATTGGAAGTTTGCGGAATGGAAAATGTAGTGGAAAGTTTAATTACAGCCTTCCAAGACCTTACGTGATAGTATAATTACCTTGTAGCAAAATGACAAACACGTCAGCATTATAATCATACATGCCACTGGTGCTTTCAAACACATTTCACAGATACCTGTGTATGTATGGAGATAGTTTTCTCATTGTATGAAAATTAAGAATACACTGCTAACAAAATCTGTATTTTCTGTGTATGTCTTTAAAAAATGAGTTGTAAATTATTTTATGTGGTTAACTTAAAGCTCATGGTCTGATATTTTGCTTATTAAACTTGTGGCATCAGATATTCTTGAAGCAGAGAGGAGTGGAAGGAAATAGAAATTACAAAATTAACTATTTCAGTTGTAGTAATTACATTTGTGACACAGATTAAGGAGAAGCTCAAAGAGTAAGTTTGGTGCAGGTGTGGGTTTTCTTTCCTGCAGAGGCATTTACGTGTCTTGCAGCAGTATCATTCAAGTTGAGAACAGAATATAGGGATAGGAGTCCACAGCACAATAGGGAAGAAGCCTGTTTGATCCCCTGGCTATTTAAGTTAATTAGTTAATAGCATATTTTTCCTCTAGCTTTCTTCTGATGGGTTTAGAAATGTACGTGTTAGGGTCAGTATGAGGGGGCTGTTCCGCAAACAAGGATACTAGAATGTTATTCTGCATCTAAATCTTCAAGAATCTGAAAATTTCCAATTGTCTGAGACTGGTGCATTCATATTGGACACCTTTCTCTATTAGAAGTGTTACTTTATTGGGTTTTTTTTTTTCTTTCTTTCCCCAGCTGTGATGTGATATAGTAACTTAAAGAAGCAGAAATGTTGAATATATATTCTTTATTGATCTAAACAGAAACGTTGTGTTCTGATCAAGTGATATAAAAGTTTCCAGTAGTCCCTAAGGAGAATATTAAACATTACTATAAACCTTTTAAAATTTTCGATTTAGCTCATATTTAAGAATTCTAAAGGCTTGGACAAACAATTCCCTGTACAAGTAAGGTTAGTTAGAAGTGACAGAGGAGGGTAGTTCCAGAGAAGTGGCTAAAGCTGATGTTCAAATGAATTAAAGGAAGATTGAGGTAAATGTAAGGATGTTGGCCTGACATTCATCTTGGGTAAAATAATGGAATGGCTGAAATGGAGCTGCATTATGAAGTTATGTAGAATTACAACACAGTCAATAATAGTTGATACAAATTTATGGAAAGATAGGAGAGTATTATTTGTATTCTTTTAATTATATGTTTAGTTTAAATTATTCACAAAATAATTTCTGTTCAGTTTCTACAAAACTCCTTATTGTTTATATGCTGTTGGATTTTATTATGCAGTAGAGAAGGAAGAAGTTACATATTGGGGATTCTGTTTTGTAACTACTATTGTTGTTAATTCTCTGTAGTTTGTCTTCCATTTCTACTGTTTGTTATGGATATTGTTGTGTAAAATCACCACAAAAGGCCCGGGAAGACTGGGGATGTCTGAAGATAGAGGGGGGCTCAAACTACACTGCTTTTCAAAGAGATGTAGGTGGATTATAGATTCAGGTAATCTCTTTCTGTAAAATCTGTTCGTACATCATCTGTCAAACTTCATCATCAAAGCTGAAAGAAAAGGGTATCTTGATGTCCTATCATACATAAGGTATGCTTCTAACTCATCTACTATTAGAACTTACATCAGGTGACCTCCCTCCCCAAATATCTTTGCCATGTTTTCATAGATTGATAATAAAGAAATAAATTGAGAAATGCTCAGTTTAAACAGGTTGAAAATTGGAAGATATTTGAAAAGCAAACAAGTGATTATGGAGGGGTTAGACTGTTAAATGAAGCAGCAGGTGAATTGAGAGAGGCCCTGGCTGGTATCACATGGAGAAAAACAGATAAGAGGAGCACTCACTAGAAAAGACTAAATGAAAGAGGGCAATTAGCAGGGATAATTACTGACAGGAGCACCCTCTTGCCGTTTTGAAAGGGATTTTGTCCATCAGTACTCTGATAATAGCTGCTGATAAGGGCAGTGATCTTTGGAGGTTGCAAATGCTAAATACTGACTTTGGAGGAAAGAATGTTTTCATTTAATATGGAGCTACTGTTTCTCAAGTGAATTATTACATCAGAGTAACCCTGCTAAAGTTCAGGGTGGCTTCAGGTTTTCTGTTTCTATGAATACTTTTGAGTGATGGCGGCTGAGTATGTTTTATACACACACAGAAAACTGCTATTTAAGAACATAATTATGTACTAAGAATTATGTATTTTAGTCTCTATATATATAATTATATGATTAAGAATTATGATTATATATTGAAGGAAATGTACTTTATTAGCTCGTTTACATTTTGCATTTGATTTTTCCTTGTGTAAAATCTCAGTTAAAAGAACCTGAATATAGTATGATGTTTACATGCTGCCCTTAGTCATGTATCAGTTGAAGTAGTGAAATTTTGTATGCTGTGGATGGATCTGCAAGGGTCCAAACAACACATCACACATTGATCCTTTCTTGAACATGATGCTTTAACCACAAGAGCCCCAGATAAAAGGACACTTGTTTGCTTTTGGTTTATGTTGATTGTTTTTAAACTGTAGTTTATGTTTTCAACAGAAGTGTGCGGTATATAGACTTAAGTTGGAATGCCCTGTTTCAATAGAAAAAGAAATATTCTTAATAGCTTCTTGTCTCAGGTAAAGCTTTGATTTACTTATAGCCAGAATTATTTAACTTTTGAGTACTGTAGATCGTGAATCCAAACCCAAATGTACTAAAATTTTGTTCTTAAGGGAACTAAAATGTCTGTGGTTAATTTGTCTGTGGACCACTTTCTTGGCTGCTTTTGCAGCATGCTTTTTCGCCTGCTGCTATTCACAGCAGGAAAGTGTTGGGAATTTTGTCTTTAATATTGTGCTACTATGCAGAAGAAAAAAGCATTCATTGATAATGAAGATTGACTCTTATGAGATGAAATTTCTTATATGTTTTATTACTGTATTTACTGCTAAAGATCTAGGCATGTCTTTTGACTAGGTGGGGTTTGCTTTATTGTGCTATGGGTGAATGAGATTCACAGAAGCAGTTTTCATCTAGAAAGTTAGATTTCCTCTGTAGTCAGTGGAGAGGAAGATGGGTCTTCTGGAGTCAAAGGTATGGAAAGTTAGATACCTTCTTTGGTCTTTGTAAATTTCCCTCTGTTTTCAACAGCCATGTTCTTATATTTGCTGCAAAAGAAAGCAATGCTGCATGTCTTTCTGGTTCTTCATAGTTCCTTTGCTCTGTTAGGATAGCAGACATCTCTTCCTCCAGTTCCTTCAACAATAAGCTTTGCAATGGGGTTAATTCCTTTGGGAAATGATTTTTCTTTTATATTCTCCCCCAGGAATTTTCCATTTAGAAAAGAACATAATGTTTGGTTCGTGTTCTCATTGCACAGCAGGTTTTCTTTAGTACTTCTTCCCACAGGAATGGTGCTCAGTAATTCTCTCCAGTCCTGTCATTTAGCCAGATGCCAGCTGTCTGTTGATGGAGTTAGTCCTACACCTGATATGAGGTTTTATCTATTTTTATATATTTTCATTACTAATTTTTGACAAGTGGCTCAGCATCACTCTGAGGGAATTGCTTACACGAAACCTTACATGAGCTCAATGCAGTCTGAGCTCAGCTGCGTGTATCTGTAATGTGAATCTCAAATGCCATCCTTCTCTATGGGCTCGTAGAGCAGACTCCAAGGCGTTTCTGGTAACAGGCCACTGGAGATGGCCCTGGAAAAGGTAAGAATATGAGTGAAAGTAGACAAATGTTTTTCCTTAGATTCTTACAATTTTATTAATGATGAATGCTTCCCCCCAACAGATGCTAAATGAGGAGATGGTTGTTACTTTTTCAGAGGACATAACTGTGTAATTTAGATCATGTTTCTGAGCTCCAGCAACTTGAAACATCAAAGTGAATTTGTTCTGATATTTGGCCAACTTATCTAGTCATCCCTCTAGAGTAAGCATTTATCTGGATTTTAGGTCTGCCGTGTGGCTACAGTGTACGCTCCCCAGATGTGTTTTCCTAACTTTGATGCGATAGAATAAAGCAAACATAAATACCCTTTTGAGTACATCTTGTTTTGAGAAGTAATGGTTGAAATGAAGTTAAAACTATTAGATTTGACTGAAGCAGGGCATGAACTTCAGCTGTATTACATCAGGGGAACAAGACAAGTGTTTAAATTGAAATTTCTTGAAAGGAAAATCTTTTCTTATCAGAAAGCTTATCACGAAGAGCATTTGTTACTAATTTAGTGGGGTGTGTATGTGTGTGGTTATATATTAGCGTTGAAAAATGAACTCTTTCCTGTTCTCCATAATTGAGGGTACAATTTGTTAATCCAAATATGCAGTAGAACTATCCATAAACTTCTGTTCAGATAATAAGGAGATTTTTCTAGATTTAAACCAGAAAGTTATGAGGTTAATTATCACATTTCAGACACTGAAGTGTACTGACTTGCTATCTCTTTCCTCTGTTCTCCTACTTCAAGGCCTGTGGGAACCTAAGTCTAGGTGAGCAGGACTTAAAAAAGACCTTACATATGTTGTCCCATCTCCTTCGTAGACTCAGCTGCCTTCTAGAATAAAGAAGTTGAGAAATGAAATGTTTGCATGAAGGGCTGCAATGTAAATGCATTAGTTCTTGTGCATTTGATGCTAGGATGTTTTCCTTGCTGGAAAAAATGGCTTTCTTCTAGAAAGTAGAGTTGAATTGAACTTTGGATCTTTTAGAGTGTGCCTCCAAAGCCTTTTTGAAGGTGAGAGATTGTTCCTCTTTAACTCCAGGTGGCCTGAACTGCCTTGCTTTTCTGTCAGCATACCAGAGTACATAGGTAGTGAGGCTAGGTCAAAAATGTGTTTATCTCAAACACTGGAGGGTTTGCCACATGGCTCTTCTTCCAGTAGAGAATTGGTGCTAAACATATTGGAAGGATTTTTTCTTTAATCTCTTTGTTAGCTCCTCTATCTTAATTTATTTTAAGGAAAAGAACAACAGTGCATGATATGAGTGGAGTTAGCACCGAAAGTAAGGAAAAAGTCAGATTTCCAAAGACTTTCACTTGTACTGCCAAATTTGAACTGTTTCTTTTTTTTCATAATGTTTTTCAAAAGCTATGAGATTGAGTGCATCATTAAATAATGTATTTTGAATGAATGTTACTAAGCCATATAGCTTCATCTATATTTAGAAGCACAGCAGGAGTACAACATAGAATGCTATTAATAATAATAAAGTCCCAATCCTATAAATATGTACATGTATCCATAATGTTGACTTTTACATTATTGGATGCAAATCGGTAACCTATGTTGTGTAATCCTGTGATAAAATAGTTTTTACACACTAAAACAATTATTAGTTTTGCAGCTCATCTTGCTTTGAACGTGAGATTTGGGGAAGAAACACTTTCTTCTTTTGGTTCTGTTCTTTATTCGTTCTTAAGTTTTAACTCCCCAGTTTAACTGGCAGAATGCATTGGTGGAATTTGCTATGTGGCTAGGGCAGGTGCATGTGTAAAGAAACCTGCACCTGATCCTGTTCCTGGGGGCTATGTGCTTGTGAATTAACAAGGTATTTCAGGTGGGAATTTTCCTAATTTGTCAGTTTGAGACAAGAGAGTTAGAAGGTACAGTTCCAGGTGTGCAGAAGAAGGTCATTGGCCATTATTTGCAACACAACTGTTTTGGTGACCTAAAAATATATATGTTCTTTTGATTGCCACCTGAAGAGTTGCCATTGAATATACTGTAATGTTACTTCAGGTGGTTCCTGTTTTGTTTTCTTTGTTTTTCTATAGATGGATGGTCCCAAGCAGGGATATGAGAAGCTGTTTGCTGCCTCACTGCTAGGTTAAGTCCACCTACTGTGTGACTTGGCAGTAGGATATTTTTTTGGTCTATCAAAACTTGTCTTGCTCCCATAAAATGAAATCTGCACCACTGAAAATAATCATAGCTGTATGGCAACAGTTCACATAGAATTGCAGAATGATTTGGGTTGGAAGGGACCTTAAAGCTCATCCAGTTCCAAG